>JAGGAV010015816.1:0-19267 GCA_017657295.1 Termitomyces sp. DKA64
AAGGTGGCAGGTGTGGCAGAGTGGCCAGAGCCCAAGAACAAGAAGGAAGTGCAGGCCTTCTTAGGGTTCACCAACTTCTACTGGAGGTTCATCCAGGATTTCTCCCACCATGCCCAACCACTATTCAACCTCACCACTAAGGATGCCACCTGGAGATGGCAGTCCCTGGAGCAGATGGCCTTTGATGATCTCAAGTGTACCATCACCTTTGGACCTGTCCTCCTCTTTTCAGACAATGACTCCCCCTTCTGGGTAGAAGCCAACAGCTCCAACTTTACCACTGGAGCTGTTTTGTCACAACAATCCCAGGAGGAATAAAAGTGGCATCTAGTGGCTTTCTACTCAAAGAGTCTGAATGTGGTCAAATGCAACTACAGAATCCATGACAAGGAGATGTTGGCCATCATCCAGTCCTTCAAGAAATGGTGGCATTTCCTGGAGGGCACATGGCATAAGTTCAAAGTCTGGATGGATCACAAGAACCTTGAGTACTTCCAGACAGCCAAGAAGCTTAATCACTGACAGGCCCAGTGGTCCCTCTATCTAGCCAATTTTGACTTCTCACTGCATGACAAGCCAGGCCAGAGCATGGGGAAGCTGGACACCCTGTCCTGGAGAGCAGACCATGGTACTGGGAGAGATGACAACAGTAAGATCATGCTCCTCCAGCCTAAGTTGTTTGCAATCCAAGCCATGGAATGCCTAGCCATTGAGGGAGCAGAGATAGAGATCCTCTGGGACATCCAGTGGGGCAATTGGGATGGTTTGCAGGAGGAACTGGTCATTCAGGTGGCCCAGGCACTCAAGTCTGGATGCACCACTGGCATCAAGTCAGTCTATGCAGACAAATGGGCCCTCTGCAATGGACTCCTGACCTTCCAGGACTGTATCTACATGCCCAATGACCTGGAGCTCTGCTGGAGGATTGTAGAGCAACACCACAACCCCTGGATTGCAGGACACCCCAGTCAGTGGAAGATGCTAGAACTGATGTCCCAGAACTACTGGTGGCCCCAAATATCCCAGTACATTGGATCCTACACTAGTACATGCAATCTCTGTCTCTGGACCAAGCCCCAATGCTGCCTTCCCTCTGGCCAGCTGCACCCCCTGCCTATCCCTGTGGAGCAATGGAGCATTGCCTTGGTAGACTTCATTGTAGAACTCCCCAATGCCCATGGCTATGACACTATCATGGTAGTGGTGGACCTCTATGGCAAGCAAGCATACTTTGTCCCCACTCACACCACTTGCTCTGCCATGGGCACTGCCAACCTGTACTAGAGGAATGTCTGGAAGTTGCATGGCCTCTCTGATGCCTATGTGTCCAACTGGGGCCCACAATTCATAGTGGACTTCACTCAGGAGCTCTACCAACTACTCAACATGAAGCTGCATACCTCCACTGCCTACCACTCACAGTCCAATGGCCAGACTGAGTGTGTGAACCAGGAGCTTGAACAATACCTCTGCCTCTTCTGCAACAAATGTCAGGATGACTGGGATGAGCTCCCCCCCAACACAGAGTTCCAGTACAACAACCATGTTCACACAGCCACCCAGTATTCACCTTTCTTCCTGGTAACTAGACATCACCTGCACATGGGCTTCAAACCCCAGGCCTGACCTTCAGAGAATGAGGCAGTGAATGAATTCATGGACCAGATGAAGATTGCACAGGAAGAGGCACAGGCAGTGCTAGCAAAGGCAAATGACAACATGGCACAGTACTATAACTGTGAAAGGACCCTGGCACCCTGGTACAAGCCCAGGGATCAAGTCTACCTAGATGCCTCCAACATTACAACCACCTGGCCATTGAAGAAGCTTTCACACCAGCAATTAGGATCTTTCATGGTAGAATGACAGGTAGAGCCCCTAGCTTATTGACTCTGGCTCCTCACTGGAATGCACCAGCTCCATCCAGTCTTCAATGTGGTCAAACTGACTCTGGCCCCAGCAGACCCTATCCCAGGACATTGCCCAATGTCTCTGCCCCCTCAGGTAGTAGTCAACAACAGTGAGGAATATGAGGTGGAAGAGATCCTGGACAGCCATCTATTCTGGCAGGAACTACAATACAAGGTGAAGTGGAAAGGCTATGGAACCAAGGACATTTTCTGGAAACCCTGGAAGAGTGTGCATGTGCCTGGACTCATCAGGGAGTTCCACTGAAGACATCTGGATGTGCTGCAAGCCATCAGAGGGATATATCCCCTCCCCCCAGTGGACCAGTCAATCTGGAATTTTTTCTACCCCATATGCATGCTAGAGGGGGGGTGATGTCAGGGGACCACCAATTTTGAACCTCCACCCCTGTCTGACACCAACTCTCCTTGCCTGTTTCTGTTTCCCCAAGGCTCATTCAATGACTCTGGGGCATTCTACAGGCCTCCACAGATCTTTGGAGACCCCTGAAACTTTCTGTGATCCATCATTGCATGCTTCAGCTAACTCTGGTCACCTACACAGTTGTTTCCATGCCTCCACCACCCCCTGATGTGCTGCACCAAGCAAAGGAGATCCTTAGACTTGTTCTCTTTGGATTTCCCTCTGCTAGGTGATTAGTCTACTATTTGTATTATCTATTACATATCTAATACACTTTGGATTTCCCTCTGCTAGCTGTGTGATTTGGCTGTCACTCCTGGAGGTTTCCCTTGCATAACCCATGCATGGGCTTCAAATCCCAGGCCCAACCTTTGGAGAATGAGGCTGTGAATAAGTTTGTGGACCAGATGAAGATCACACAGGAGAAAGCCTGGGCAGCACTGGCAAAGGTGAAGGATGACATGGCACAGTACTACAACTGCTGAAGGACCCTGGCACCTCAGTACAAGCCCAGAGATCAAGTCTACCTGGACACCTCCAATATTATGACCACCTGTCTGTCAAAGAAGCTCTTGCACTGACAATTAGGACCCTTCATGGTAGAACAGCAAACAGCAGGTAGGGCCTCTAGCTTATCAACTCTGGCTCCCTACAGGAATGTGCCAGCTCCATCTGGTCTTCAACATGGTCAAACTTACTCTGGCCCCAGCAGACCCTATCCCAGGACAATGCCCAACACCTCCACCTCCTCTGGTGGTGGTCAACAACAGCAAGGAGTACAAGGTGGAAGAGATCCTGGACAGCCATCTATTCTGGTGGGGACTACAGTACAAGGTGAAGTGGAAAGGCTATGGAATTAAGGACATTTCCTGGGAACCCTGGGAGAATGTGCATGTACCCAGACTGGTCAGGGAGTTCTACCAATGACATCCAGATGCACTGTGAGCTGTCAGAGGGATATATCCCCTCCCCCCAGTGGACCAGGCAATCCAGAACTTTTTCTACCCTGCACATCAAGAAACCACATGCTAGAGGGGGGGTGATGTCAGGGGACTACTCTTTTCCAACCTCTGCCCCTGTCTGACACCAACTCTCTTCACCCATTTTTGCTTCCCTGAGGCTTGTTCAATGATTTCAGGGTGCTCTACAGGCCCCAGAGATCTCTGGAGACCCCCAGAACTCTCTGTGATCCATCATTGCACACTTTGGCTAACTCCAGTTACCTACATAGTTGTTTCCATGCCTCTGCCACCCCCTGATGCACCACATCAAGCAGCAGGAATCCTTAGACTTGTTCTCTTTGGATTCCCCTCTGCTAGGTGATTAGTTTATCATTTGTATTGTTGATTACAGTTCTAATATACTTTGGATTCCCCTCTGCTAGCTGTGTGATTTAGCCATCACTCCTGGAGGTCAACCTTACAGCAGAACAAGTCTCTTATCCTGGTCTGGAAGCCCCTCATAGCCTGCATGGAATCTCTGAGCCTCTATCTGTCACTTCCCCACCAGGCTTAAGCACCTGTGGAATTCTATGTCTCAGCTGGCCAATCCAGATACTCCCTTGAAGGCCCCAGCCCCATAGTATGAGGCCTAGACTTGCCTGCTACACCTAGAGAATCAGGTGCAATTGACCCAATCTTCTCTCACACATCACATGACCAAACTCTCCACTCTCTGCCAAACCACTGAACTCATCTCCCAGTCCCTCCAGGCACTACTAAAGCACCTAACCCCTACCTCCATGCCACCCCTGGCCATGGAAACACCCTCAGTGGCTCCTGTCACCTTCCTGGCAGCTCTGGTAGCCCCCCAAGTGTGTATTCCCCATCCCATGCTTCCAGATGCATATGATGGCAACTGCTCTGGCAGAGAGTGTTTTCTCCAGTCCTGCCTCACATACATCCAGCTCAGTAGGGATGCTTTTGATTCCAATATGCTGAAAATAGCCTGGGTTTTGTTATACATGAAGACAGGACATGCCTCCACCTATGTGCTATAGGCGTTCCAACACCCCAGTGTCAGGTTCTGCTGACCTGGGGGCTCAGCTACACTGGGCAAGTCCCTTACTAGGCAGACATAATGTCTACACTCATAATCCCTGGCTCCAGTGAGCTCCAGAAGAGTAAAACAGGGGTGGGCAAAGGTGGTAATGGTGGTCTGGGAAGATCTGGGATGTTTTGGTAGGCTATATAGAGGAGCAGGAGTAATAGGCAAGTAGGGGACAATTACAGTACAGAGCTCCAGGGCTGAGATATCAAGGGCCTAGTAAACTCAGGGTTGGACTCTGAGTCAAGGGTGTGAGGTTTTGGGGATTCTATGGGTGAGGAAATAGAGCTGAAATAAGGAAGATGAACATAACTGGGAGTTGAGACAAGGCAAGAGACTGAAGAAAACAAGATGAGACAAGACTTAGGAAACAGATAAGAGACTGGAGACAAAAATGGAAACTGATAAGATTGGACTGATAATATTTGAGAAAAATGAGATCAAAACAATAAGATTCAAGGAAATGATATGGAACAATAGAGATGGAGACATGAGAGATATAATGAACATGAAAACATAGGTAATATCAAGACTACCCTAACTATTGCTACTCTATGGCTTAAGTACCTATGAGGGGAGCTCCTCCAGGACTGTGGGTCTGAGGTTGGATCATGTGGGTGGGTCTCAGGTATGGTTGATCAGGGCATCCTGAGACTGGCTAGTTGAGTGTTGGTCATATCTTGATATGTAACCATGATGCATGCCAGAGGAGGGTGGAGTTACCTAGACACTGAGAGGAGGCTGGGGAGATCATGGAGAATGCTAGAGAAGCATTGGGGATCTCCAGAGAAGCATTGGGATTTGCCAGAGCAGGTGCTGGGATTAGGGGAGTGTTGTAGAGGTTGGGGGAGGAGGGGGATGTGCTCCAGGCTTGCTGTGTTTGGTTGGGGTAGGTCCAGAGGCAAGGCAGGGTCCAGGGGCAGGTTGTAATATCACTTCCCCTTCAACATCAAGACCCTTCAAGGTGCAGGGAAATCTCTGGGGGCTGGCAGTGATGTGAGAGTTGAAGTCAAAGTGTGATGACTTCTTTAACAAGAAGCTCCCCAGAAAAAAAATAAAAGGAGACCAAAACATGTCCAGCCTACCATTGTTACCTCCCCATGGCCTCACTCACCATGCCCAACTCATCTTTGTCTTCCCTGACCCCTCCTCCATCTGACAAGAACACTGTTAATGTCTAGGCAGAATATGAGGAGCATTGAGCCAAATACAACTGGCAGCAGGATCAGTATTGAGTGGATGCCATGTATCATTATTGTAAGTGTTTCAGTCCTGGAGATGAAGCCTGCTGACCTTTCCACATAGAGTTGTCCCTCACAGTAGCTGGGTCCTCCAGGGGCCCTTCTCTTCCTAGGGGTTCTGGAAAGTCCACTGGGTTGGCCCCTGATTTGTCAGGGCATCCTCTGAGGTCAGTATTGGGGCTGGGGAAAGTGCAGGTTGTGCTGGAGGCCTGGAGGGTCAGGCAGGAGGAGGTCATGGCAGAGCAGTTTGTGGAGGCATTGGAGAGGATCTGGGGGCCCCCCACCCTAGCCTGGTGTCAGGCAGAAGCCCCAGTAAGTTGATGTCTTATTGATGGCTTGTGTGCCCCCAGCTAACTGACAGTCTAGTGCATTACTTGTGCTTGTGCTCATTGCAGAGAGGAGTGCAAGTTCAAGGAGCCTGCCACAGGATCTTGCTGTGACTCCTCCATTTGCTTGCCATGTCATGCAAGACATGAGAAGTGTTCCATGTCCTGGAAGTGGCAGGTAGTGAGCATTGCAGTGGAGCAGGGGTGGGACCAGGAGTAGGTCTCAGAGCAGTTGGGGGAGGGGAAAAGGAGCTGAGGTGTCTGGAGGGGTGTCACAGCTCATGCACCCTGGGGGGGAGGGGCAACCCCAGAGGAAGGTAGGGCCACTGTGGGGTGGGCACAGAGAGGGGGCCCCATCTTCTAGGGACAAGGGAAAGTGCAGGGCATTGCCCCCACTGAAGGCAGGGCCAAGTAAGAGGCCCTGGGGTGAGACAATGATGGCTGGTCCTTCTGAAGCCCACATGTATTTGCTGGTGTTGGAAGTGTTAGTTGTACATCCTCAGGGGAGTTCTGATCCAGTGCTGGGGCCTAGTGCTGAGGTACTACAATGGCAGGTGGCTGAGTTGGAGGAGCAGTTGGCAATGTGGGAGGAGGAGCTCTGGGGGGCCCAGGAGGAGAGTGAGACCATGCAGTGGGATCAAGAAGCAGCATAGCATGATCATGAGGCCACAGTGAGAGAGGCCAGTGCAAGGGCTCTGGAGGTGTGGGGGCTTTGAGAGTGGTTGAGGCAATTGGAGATGCAGGCTGCAGGAGTAGTGGAGCAGCAGGGGGCCATAGAAGTGAGGGGGCACTGGGTAGAGGTGGAGGTGGGGAGGAAATGGGAGGAGTGGTTGGCAAACAAGGCTGCATTAGGGCAGGGTGGTGTGATGTGTGAGTCCCATCCTTCCCCTTTTTGACCATGCTGACTTTCCTTTCTAGATTGGGTCCAGGAACACTGAATCCTATTGGATAGGATTTCCACTGCCCTTGCATTGATTCAGGATGGGTTGGGGTGGATGCCCCATGATCTTCCTCCAGAGTTGAGGCAGGGAGTGGATCATATGGGGAGGCTACTGGCAGGGCACTGGCAGAGAAATTCCATGGGGCCTGGGTTATGGTGGGAGGTGGCAGTGGATGTGGGGGAGGTTCTTCCAAGTCATGCAGAAAACCTGGTGGCAATGGCAGCTCAGATGGGGGTTGATCTGGCAGGGGAGGGTCTGGAGGGGAGGGTCTTGGAGGAGAGGGTCTTGGAGGAGGAGGGTTGAGGGGGCCATGGTCCAGTGCTGGTGAGCTTTCTTGGACTATGTCATTGTACTGAATTTGTCTATATAATGTATTTCTAAAACCTGTAGATAATGATTTTTTTATTGTTTCTTTTTGTGTGATTTTTGGCTCATATAAGAAAAAGAGGTGAAAAGGGGGACATAATTGGTACTGGTGGAAGTTGAATCTCTACTGAATCCAGAGGCAGGGGTTAGGCCCACTGATGCCATCTGTTCACGCTAGTTCTGGAGGTCCCAAGGCTTGGTGAGACATTGCTGATGGAAGTCCCAAAGCTTGGTGGGGGCTCCAGAGAGATTCTTCCAGGATTTCCAGGTGTTGTCCTCAGGTCTGTAGCCTTTTCAATGGACCAGATACCAGAGTTGTCTGCAGACAAGGTGGGAGTTAAGAACATGGTTGACCTCATAGTGGTACTTGTCCTCAACTTTGATGGGTGAGGGTTGGCCTGGGCATTGGCCAGGGAAGAGGTCCAGATCATACTTCTTGAGGAGTCAGACATGGAAGGACAGGGTGGAGGCCCTTCAGTCCTGGGGGTAGGTCAAGCTTGTAGGCATGAGTCAAGACCTTCCAGAGAATCTTGAAGGGACCCAGTTGTTTATGGTCAAGCTTCACTGAAGGCCTCTGGGTCATGAGGTTGCATTGGTTGAGCCAGACAAGAGTACTGGAGGTCCAGTCAGGGGTCATTTTGCATCAAGTGTCAGCATGCTTGGAGTAAGCTCAGTTGATGATGTCAATCTCATCCTGGAGGAATTGATGAAGGGACCAGAGATCTTCAGCAACTTCATGGGCAACATGCAAGGGGATGTCCTTGAGGGACAGGGTGAGCCAGGAGTTGTAACCCTTGTTAGCAAAAAATGAGGAGACTCTGGTGGTGGAGTGGGGGGTGTTGTTGTAAGTAAACTCAGCCAGGGATAGTTCTGCATGCCAGTTATTCTGTAAATAATTGACATAGAGGCAGAGATACTGCTCTAAGATTTGGTTTACTTGTTCCATTTGTCTGTCAGTCTCTGGGTGATAGGTGGTCAATAGGTTGGTCTTGATTTTGAGCACCTTGCACAGAGATTGCCAGAACCAGGAAACAAACAAGGGGCTGCAGTTAGAGACTATGTCATCTGGGAGTCCATGCTTGGAGAAGACATGTTCAAGGAATGATTTGGCAAACTCTGGGACATTGTCAGTGGTGTGGCATGGGATGAATAAGGCTTGCTTGGTGAGTTGGCAAACCATGACAAGGATGGCATCAAAACCTTTGGATTCAGGGAGTTTGATAATGTGGTCCATTGAGATTGAGAACTATGGATGGCAGCTGACAGGGAGGGGCTTCAGCAGACCATATGGGCAATGTCAGGGGACCTTGGCTTAAAAACACAGTTTGCAGGCTTGTATGTACTGGGTGACATCTTTCTTCATTTCTGGCTAAAAGTAAGTCCAAGAAATCAGTTGGAGGGTCTTACACATTCCCAGATGTCTCCAGAGCTTGTAGTTGTGGTGCTGCTGGAGAATGTCAAGGCAGATGGACTTGTAGTCCAAAGTGTATATTTGGCTGTCTTGGAGCAGAAGTCAGTGGTCTGGAGACAGTGTAAAGATGGGGTCAGGATGTGGGGCATCAGCAGAGCTATTCTGGAGGTTGTGTTGGGTGAAGTAGGCATTCAGAGGGGCATTTCAGATTTGATGGAGAATCCCTTCCTTGTTCATGATTAGTACAGCATGAAGATGTTCAGGGGGGATTACTATGCAGTGGTTGAAAGCATTCCATTTGGCCTTGAACAACTTTTTTAGGTAGATGTCTGGCCTTTAGATGAGGGCATTGGGTTTCGCTCTGAGTCATCCTGGGCAATAGTGGATGGGGAAGTCAAACTTGGACAGTGTTTCCAACCAGCAGGCTTGTCATTGACTGAGTTGCTTGGTGGTCATGAAGTACTGTAAGTTGTTGTGGTCCAAGTAGACTTGTATACAGTGCGGAGTTCCCTTGAGGTAGGCCCTCCACTACCAGAAGGCTTTGATGATTGCAAGGAGCTCCTTGTTGTAGATGTCATAATTGAGCTCTGCAGGAATCATCAAGCAGGTGTAGAAGGCAATGGGGCAGAGGTCTTTGCTATTAGAACCCATTTGCAAGAGTATCCCAGCAATGGCATAATCAGGGGTGTCACATTTGAGTGTGTGATGGAGAGAGTGGGGTCAAAGTGGCAGAGGATTGGGGTGAAGGTGAAGGCCTTCTTCAGGAGAGCAAACATGCTCTGGCACTTACTATCTCAGTCCCAGGGAATGTCCTTCCAGGTGAGTTGGTTGAGAGGTTTCATGATGCCACAGTAGTTATCAATGAAACAGCAGTAGAAATGAGCAAAACCCAAGAAGAATTGTACCTCTTTTATGTTCCAGGGTGGGGGCCAATTGAGGATGGCCTCAACCTTTGCTGAGTCCATTTGTACACTATCTGGAGTAACAATAACTCCTAGATACTCAACCTCAGTGATGTGGAAAGAGCACTTCTTGGATTTGGCATGGAGGTGGTACTCCTGGAGTCATTCTAGGATGTGTCAGACATGACCCCAGTGTTCTTCCAGGGAGTTTGAGTAGATGAGGATGTTGTCCAAATACACAATAACAAAGATGTTGTTCATGTCAGTAGAAGATATTGTTCACGAAGTACTGGAAGGTAGTGGAGGGGTTTGTCATAATGAAGGGCATCACAAGATACTTGAAGAGGCCATAGCAGGTGCAGAAGGCAGTCTTCCATTTATGTCCCAGAGCAATCTGGACATTGTTGTAGCCAGACTGGAGGTCTATCTTGGTGTAGACCTTGGCACCGCAGAGGCAGTCAACAAGGTCACTGATCAGAGGAAGGGGATACTGGTTCTTTTCAGTGACCTTGTTAAGTCCCCAGTAATCCACACAAAGATGGAGGGAGCTGTCCTTCTTCTTGGCAAAAAGGACAGGAGCTCTGGCAGCAGAGATTGAGGATCAGATGAAACCCTTTCCAAGCATGTCATCAAGGTAGTCTTTAAGAGCCTAGAGTTTGACTTCCAACATGTTGTAGATCTTGCCAAAAGGGGGGGAGGTGCCATCTTTGAGATCAATTGTGTGGTCATAGAATTGGTGTGGGAGAAGTTCCTTTGCACTTCCTTTGGAGAACATGTCAGCAAATTCATGGTACTCTGGAGGAACTACTTCATGTAATATTTGTTCCTCTGTCTTTGAAGTCTTAGGTGAGGTGGTGCCAGTGCAGATATGTTCTTCCAGAAGTGTTGGAGTGACCTGGAGTTGGAAGGCAGGGGTGCTGTCCTGCAAGATCCATGCAAAGGGGATGGCACCAATGATTTTGATGTCAAGGACTTCCAGGTCAATGGTGTCAGGCATTGGGGGTGTGGTAGTGGGGGCCAGGGTTGCTGGGGTTTGAGTGGGGTAGTTTGGGCCCTTGTACCAGTTGCAGGAAATGTTGGGGGGAAGCCATTGGGGTGTGCCTGCAGAAGTTTGAGGTGGGGGTACTTCTTCCTCCTCTCTGGGGTTGTCCTTAGGCAGGGTGGGAGTTCCAGTGGCTCTGGTGCTGCTGGGGGCCAAATTGGAGTTGTCAGGGTCATGGGGGAAGTAAGGGTAGAGAGTGATGGCAGCTGCTAGGCAGGCTTTGGGGCTGGGGAACCATATGGTGAAGTCCTTCCAATCAATGTTGGGGTTGATGTTGCACAGCCAGGAGAGTCCAAGCACAATTGGGGTTGCCTCCAGAAGTTGGGTAATGAGAAGGCAGGTTGGGAACTGCAGGCTGTTGTCAAGGGTGAGGGAGCTGGGGTGGAATTTGGTAATTCCAGAGGTGGCAGATCTTCCATCAAACAGCTGTAGCTTCAAAGGTGTGTCAAGGGGTTCATGGGGGAGGTTAAGCTGATTGCTGACAAAGGTTCTGGAGGCTCCACTGTTAACAAGGGCAGGGAGGATGGTGGAGGAGTTGCCAAGGCAGGCATTAATGATGAATGATCATGCAGATCATAAGCAGAGCTGCAGAGGGGTTCAGGGGATGTCAGAGGTGACTTCCAAGACATTATGGGTGGAAGGGATCTTGAAAGGAACAGGTTCCAGGTCAGGTTGTCCCAATTGAGGCAGAGAGTGAGACTTAGCCAGCCAATATGAGGGTTGGTTGCTTGGAGCCAGGAAAACCCAAGGATGAGGGGGGTGGAGGCATGCAACTTTGTGATTAATAGCCAGAGGTCTTGCTGTTGCCCATTGGCAAAAGTGATCCTCATCTCTACACAGTGAGTGATGTCACTGGTGGAGGTCAGATTGTCATTGAAGAGTTTTAGGGGGATTGGAAGGGGAACTTGCTAGGGAGGTTGTGGAGCAAGTGCCACTAGGGATTCATCAATGAAGTCATCTGGTGTGCCACTGTCAATCAAGGTGGATACAGAGTCAGGGGAGAAGGGGAGGGTGGTACAGAGGAGGAGGTTGTGGGTGGAGTGCAAGGAGAGATGTGCTAGGAGGGTGTCCAGAATGATTACCATTGCATAGAGGAAAGTAGGCTGGGGTAGAGAGAATGTCAAAGTCTAATTCATGATTTAGTGTGTCTTTGGGACTGCTGGGTCATTTTCCATATGCTGATAGTCACAGTCTTCCCTATCAATGGTCCAGATGGCACATCCCATTACCTGGTGTTCAGGGCAATCATTGATGAAATGACCCTGCTCACCACACAGAATACATGCCCCTTCCTTCCATCAACATGCCTGAGTCTCTACCAGGACATTGATCCAGGGCCAGTCCTTGATCCAATTGGCACACAGGGCCTTCTGATTGTCCATGGAGTCCAGGGGATTGTCTGGGTCTGAGAAATTGTCAGGTCTGGGGTCTGGAGAGTCTGAGGCATTGCAGAGATCAGTGGCATTAAGTTGGGTGAGGGTTGAGGTCCAGGGGGTCAAGTGGTGTTAGCCAGGCCTCATCTAGGAAGAAACCAGAGTGTGGAATTAGCAGGCATTGTGGGGGTGATGGTTTGGGGGTTGTTGGTTGCTCCAGGCTGCCAGCTGGAGTTGCCAAAGGGGTTCCAGTTGTTCTGCAGGCCTTGGTTTTCACTCCAGTCTTCCCAATAGTGCTGGTCAATCTGGGTGATGAGTGCCTTGTATCTGTCATATGTGGGCTGCTTGGGTGTGAGGTGGAGGACATCTTTAATCCATTGCAGGAGGGTGCAGCAATGGGTGAATTAGAGTGCATTGTAGTTCCAACTGGTTTTGTAGGCCTCCTGTTCAAATTGGATGATGAAGGTCATAAATCATTCATTGTCATGCATCCAGAGGTTGTAGAGGTTTTCTTCCACCTCTGCTACAGTGTCAAATACTCTGAACTTACTGGAGAACTTCTATGTGAAGGCAGGCCAATTGGAGAGTACCAGGTTGTTGGGGTCAAACCAGAGCAGTGCCATGTAGTGGTTAAAGGCAATGCCCTGCAAGTAGGAGGTGGCAAAGGCCACTCATGAGCTCTCAAGCTGGAAAGTGATGGGCTTAGCTTGGAACATCATAAGACACTGTGTTAGGAATGTCTGCCATTTCCAGGGGTCTCAGCCATTGAAGAGTTCTGGTTTCTGAATGTCAAGCTTCCCTTCCCTGGCCAGTGCATTGCATGTATCATCCTGGGCATTTTGGGTTTGGGGCAGGGGTCCAGCATTGCAGTGATAGTAATAGTTGTTTCTGCCTCCATGCTGAGGGGGAAAGTTATCCATGGCCAGGCTCCATCTACCAGAAGGTCTGCTGTTGGGAGGCCTGCCACCAGAGTTTGGGCCAGCATTGCCTGGGGTGAGTCCTGGGGCCCAGTGAGGAGGAGGGGGTCTTCTGGGGGTTGGTGGCCCAAAATTGTTGGTGTCAGCAAGGTGGTTAGGCAGGGAAATGGGCAGGGATTAGGGTGGTGCAGGGGGAGGAGCTGCTCTGGGGGCTCCAGGGCCAAGAGGCTGTCAGAGGGGGGGTGGGAGGTTGTTATGGAGGGGCAGGGTGTATCCCCAGGAGGAGTGGAGGTCAACATGGGGGGAGCAATCCCTGGGAAGCTCAGAAGCTCCTTCTCAAGGAGCAGGTTTCCTGCTGGGGTTCTCCAGCTCATTGATGTAAGAAAGGATATGGGTAGAAGTGTGGTCATCATTGGGGGGAAGGGGTTGGGGGGGGGTTTCTGGATGAGGTGTTCAAGCTCAGTGGGCTGGTTCCAGGTGCAGAAGGCACTGAGGACAGGAGTTGGCCCAGAGTCAAGCAGAGAGGGCCAGGGTGTAAGCAGTGGGCTGGTCAAATAACCCTCTGGTGGGGTTGAGGGACCTTAGGATATCAGATGCAGCATTGAGCTCTTTCTGTTGTGGAGGAATGGGGGCCAGGGCATCAGCTTGAGCCCTGGTGGGTTCTTCTTGTTGCACATGAAAGGAGTGGGCAGGGTCCAAGGAGTCTTTGAAATGGTGGGGGTTTGGGCTCATGTGTATTTCATTAACCAGGGTGTGGAGTTCTTCCCAGAGGCCAGCATCAATCCTGAGGGTACTCCTGACATTCTCAGGGAGGGTGCCTTGCCAGTAGCACTCATAGAAGTCCAGGAGGCAATCCACCCAGGTCTCCAATGTTCTGGAAATGTTCTGGTGTTCCAGGCTGATGAGGAGGGCTCTTGCTCTTTTAGCAAATTTGGTGGGAGCTAGGCAGAGAGAGCAGAGGACCTCATCACACTGTTGGACATAGGCTTTAACTTGTTGCTGCCTAGGAGAGGGTGGGGCTTGGACAGGGGGAGCAGCAGAGAGTTGAGGCTGAGGGGAAAAGTATCTGTCAAGTTGTTCTGGGGGGACCAGGGCTGTAGCAGAGACAAGGTAGGCATAGTAGGGCCTAGGAGGAAAAGCCAAGAGTACCAGGGTGCCCAAGGAGCCAATGGGGTGTCAGGCTGTAGGCAGGGGTAGGTCCCTTTGACAAGGTACAATGAGGGGCAGCACCAGTCTGGAGGTGGGCTCTGACTAACAGATGAGCCATAGGGGGTGAGATTTGGTTCCAGGGCCCAGTACCACAGAGTGGCTCAGTACTGCAGAGTGGCTGTGATGTAGTAGTCAGGCATTGGATGGAACAAAGGATAGTAGGGGTTGGGTACTGGCCTACCATAATAGTTGGTTAGGTAGCCAGTAGGCAGGTATGTGGGATTGTAGTTAGACATCAGAAATGGGGTAAGGGGAGAGTCTTGATATTATGTCAGGTTCTGCTGACCCAGGGGCTCAGCTACACTGGGTGAGTCCCTTACTAGGCAGACACAACATCTACACTCATGATCCCTGGTTCTGGTGAGCTCCAGAAGAGTGAAATGGGGGTGGGCAAAGGTGGTAATGGTGGTCTGGGAAGGTCTGGGATGTTTTGGTAGGCTATACAGAGGAGCAGGAGTAACAGGCAAGTAGAGGACAAGCACAGTATGAAACTTGTTTCATACAGAGCTGAGATATCAAGGGCTTGGTGAACTTGGGGTTGAACTCCAAGTCAAGGATGTGGGGTTTTGGGGATTCTATGAGTGAGGAAATAGAGTTGAAATAAGGAAGATGAATGTAATTGGGAGTTGAGACAAGGTGAGAGACTGAAGAAAACAAGATGAGACAAGACTTAGGAAACAGACAAGACTGGAGACAAAAATGAAAACTGATAAGATTGAACTGATAAGATTTGAGAAAGATGAGATCAGAACAATAAGATTCAAGGAGACAATACAGAACAATAGAGACAGAGACACAAGAGATATAACAAACACAAGAACATAGGTAATATCAAGACTACCCTAACTATTGCTACTCTATGGCTTAAGTACCTGTCAGGGGAGCTTCTCTAGGACTGTGGGTCTGAGGCCAGATCATGTGGGCAGGTCTTGGGTATGATTGATCAGGGCATCCTGAGACTGGCTAGTTGGGTGTCAGTCATATCTTGATACATAACCATGATGCATGCCAGGGGAGGGTGGAGTTACCCAGACACTGAGGGGATGCTGGAGACATCACAGAGAATGCTGGGGAAGTGTTGGGGATCTCTGGAGAAGCATCAGAGTTTGCCAGAGCAGGTGCTTGGATTAGGGGAGTGTCATAGAGGTTGGGGGAGGAGGGGGATGTGCTGCAGGCTTGCTGGGTTTGATCAGGGTAGGTCTGGAGGTGAGGTGGGGTCTAGGGGCAGGTCATGACACCCAGAGGTGTTGGGAGATTTGTAGATTGGGCAGCCTTTGAAAAGGACTTCCAGGCAGAGGACTCTTTCTGATTGACCCTGCCAAAACCACTACTTTAGCACTATGCAACTGGGAATAGTATGGGCAAGGAAAGTGGATGCTGGACAAGTATATCAACTCCTTCTGGATACTAGTCAAGCAAGCAGCCTACCCTGATGGCCTCCAACTATGCCTCATGTTCTGAGATGGCTTGCACCCCATGCTACTGAAACACATTGACAACCTTGCTGAGGGCTGCTCAAACAATGAGCAGATTGCTTCCTGGTATAAAGTGGCCCAGGATCAGTGGCAGCTCATGGAGATTTTACAGGAGCTACATTGCACACACCTAACTCACTGCCCTGCCCCCATCTCCACTCTCCAGTACCCCACCTCTGCTCTCCCAACACTTGCCTCTGCTCTGGCTGGCTGCACCCCACAACCCTTACTGCCAGGCATCCTCATAGATGTTGATGCCACCTAACAGTGTTACACCACACTGCTGCTGTGCTGGAGATGCTAGAAACCCAGGCACTTTGCATGGCACTGCCCATTGGGTCTTGAGGTACATTACCTCTCCACAGTGGAGCAGGAGGAGCTCCTTCTGCAGCTGGTGGCTGCAAAGGATGTGGCTGGAGACTCTTCACCAGATGAGCTAGCACCAGAGTTGACCCCAGAGAAGAGTGGCACTTGCACCTCCCTCTCAGGTCTGGAGGAGGATTTTTAGTCAAGCAGCAGATGAGATGTCTGCCTCCATTGCCAAGTACTAACCAGTTTGCATGTCTGTCAATAGAAAATGAAATTGCTTCCATTGATATTGATGACCCTAAGACAACAGAACCTCAGTACTCCCCTTCAGACATACAAACACCAACTCTGGACTCCAAGCCAGGCCCACCAATGCCAGGCAGACCTCATCTGGGCTGCCCTGCATGGGAATGCTGACTGCCCCAGTGGTATGTGGTAGCTGTGAACCCCTTGGCAAACTCCCTGCAGCTTGACATGGAAATTGAGACCACAGACACCCAGCAGGCTCACAGAGTCACTGCCCTCCTAGACAGTGACACCAGAGTTTTTGTCAAGCACCACTGCCTAACTGTGTAGCCACTGTCCCAGCCTATTCCAGTGTTCAATATCAATGGAATGCTCAATGAGGCCAGGGCCATCCTATGATCCTCTGGCAGAGCTCTGGGTCATTACTGGGTTCTGTTGTCTTAGGGTTGTCAATATCAATGGAAGCAATTTCATTTTCTACCAACAGACATGTGAACTGATTAGTACTTGGCAATGGAGGTGTACATCTCATCTGCTGCTTGACTAAAAATCCTCCTCCAGACCTGGGAGGGGGTGCAAGCACTGCTCTCCTCTGGGGTCAACTCTGGTGCCAGCTCATCTAGTGAAGGGTCTCCAGCCACATCCTTTGTGGCCAACAACTGCAGGAGGAGCTCCTCCTGCTCTGCCATGGAGGGGTAACATACTTCAAAACCCAATGGGCAGTGAGTGCCATGTGAAGTGCCTGGGTTTCTGGCATCTCTGGCACAGCAATGGCATGGCATGGCACTGTTGGGTGGCATCAACATCTATGGAGATGCCCAGCAGTAATGGTCATGGGGCAGAGCTGGCCAGAGCAGAGGCCAGTGCCAGGAGAGCAGGGACAGGGTAGTGGAGAGTGGAGATGGGGGCAGGGTGGTGAGTTGGGTGCTCAGTCTTCACCCTTCTTCCTGGGCACCAGACATCACCCATGTATGGGCCCCAAACCCCAGGCCCAACCTTTGGAGAATGAGGCTGTGAACAAGTTCATGGACTGGATGAAGATTGCACAGGAGGAAGCCCAGGCAGTGCTGACAAAAGTGAAGGATGACATGACACAATACTATGACTGTGGAAGGACCCTGGTGTCCCAGTACAAGCCTGGAGACTGAGTCTACCTGGACACTTCTAATATTACAACCACCTGGCCATCAAAGAAGCTCTTGCACTAACAATTAGGGCCCTTCATGGTAGAATGGCAGGTAGGACCCCTAGCTTATTGACTCTGGCTCCCCACAGGAATGTGCCAGCTCCATCCAGTCTTCAACATAGTCAAACTGACTCTGGCCCCAGTGGCCCCTATCCTGGGATAATGCCTGGCACCTCTGCCTCCTCTGGTGGTGGTCAACAACAGTGAAGAGTACAAGGTGGAAGAGATTCTGGACAGCCATCTATTCTGGCAGGGACTACAGTACAAGGTGAAGTGGAAAGGCTATGGAATCAAGGATATTTCCTGGGAACCCCAGGAGAACATGCACATGCCCAGACTGATCAGGGAGTTCCACTAATGACATCTGAATGTGCCATGGGCTGTCAGAGGGATATATCCCCTCCCTCCAGTGGACCAGGCAATCCAGAACTTTTTCTATCCTGCACATCAAGACACTGCATGCTAGAGGGGGGGTGATGTCAGGGGATTACCCTTTCCAACCTCTGCCCCTGTCTGACACTGACTCTCCTTACCCATTTCCACTTTTCCAAGGCTTGTTCAATGGCTCTGGGGCACTCTATGGATCCCCAGAGATCTCTGGAGACCCCCAGAACTCTCCATGATCCATTGTTGTGCACTCCAGCTAACTCTGGTCACCTACACAGTTGTTCCCATGCCTCTGCCACCCCCTGATGTGCTGTACCAAGCAGTGGGGATCCTTAGACTTGTTCTCTTTGGATTCCCCTCTGCTAGGTGATTAGTTTACCATTTGTATTGTCAATTACAGTTCTAATATACTTTTGATTCCTCTCTGCTAGCTGCATGATTTAGCTGTTGCTCCCAGAGCTTGCCCTTACAGGATCAGTTAGTTTCATTTTCTTGTTCTCTTTCTTGACATGAGAATGAAGTCTCTTTCTTTTGGCATGGCTTTTCTAATACTAGCCCCAGTTCCCATTGAAGCTGCTGGTCATGCTGACAGACAGCTGAAACCTTAGGGCTATCCCTTACTTACAAATCCTCTTTTTTCTATATATAACAACAAAACAGCAAAGCAGCACATCAACTTAGCACTTGTACCCTTTCCAACTACAGAGTGAAGTACTGTCATGGTAATTCATAGAGCATTTGTTGTTGCCAAGTTGGTCAGGTTGTACTGTTGTGGGGTGGTCTCACTGCCCAAAGTCCATTGTCATTGTTGTTTGATTACTACTTACTTTGTTTTCTAGGAATCTGCCAGGACTACCCTCATTTCTTTGAGTATAGGCCACATGTAGGTCCATACAACCCCATTACTGAACCCTTCCTGTTCTAGCCAGTACATTATTTCTGGTTGACATTTTGTAGAAGTTGTTTGGGTGATATAGACATCACTAGATGACAAATCACCTCACCTGACTAGTTGTACCCCCATCGTTTTGGAGCTTCCAATGAGGGTTTCAGAGACAGACAAATACCAGCTACTAGGCTTCCAAATTGTACATAGCCAATCAATTACATTTCTTATCACAGCTTTACCTTACTGACTTTTTATTATCTGTTGAGGAGGAGCCTTCTTTGTGCCACTTATGGTGAGGAGGAGTGTTAGACACTAGTGTCGTGCCAGCAAACACCATAAGCGTCCTAGACTTTGATGACCGACGAAGGGTCGATATATTGTTATTTCCGCTCAACCCCACCCTTGATACAACCCACATAGATATATATATATATACATCATTGACGGACACTGCCCTCAGTCAAGTACACGACGACTGAGGGTAAGTGACCATACATACATACAACGGACATTATACTTACTAGTATTACCTAGTACATTGAGTACTTACTCGTGTTCTAGGTAAGTTTAATTGGAGTCAAGTACACGACGACTGAGGTACATTGAGTACTTACTCGTCTTCTAGGTTCAACCTCTAACAATTCACTTACAGTTACTCTGGTAGGGCCTG
>JAGGAV010015817.1:0-19187 GCA_017657295.1 Termitomyces sp. DKA64
GCCCCTATCCAAAACCACCTTCTTTGGCATGCTGTGCAAGGACCACACTCTCTCCATGAACACATCACACATCACCACCACATTGTCCATTGAATGGGCCCCCAGGAAGTGTGCTCTCTTTGTAGCCTTATTGCACACCACCTGTATCACATTGTAGCCTCATGAAGTGGGGAGAGGGCCTATGTAGTCCATTGTAACGTGTTGCCAAGGGCTGTTGGGTACTTCTAAAGGCTGTAGGGGACCATAAGGCTTCTGGCATCTCAGCTTGATGCACTGACAAGTCTCACAGCCCTTCACATAATGCCAGACATACTCCACCATTCATGGCCAATAGTAGTTTCTTGCAATGAGGGCCAGAGTGTTAGACTGATCAGAGTGTCCCACTGGAATTGAATTGTGGTACAACTGCAACACCAACTGCTTCACCTCCCCATTGTCCGGAACATACACCAGTCCCCTAAATCCGACCAGTCCTCCATCAACCACAAAGTCCTTTAACTGAGCACATACCAGTGCCAGTGCCACCTCTGCATTCCACAACACCTGCAATTTAGGGTCCTTGGGCAATGCCTCTCAAACCTGTTCCAGGATGTCTGCATCTGCCAAGATTGTCTGTGCCACTGCCACTCTCCATACCACCTTGGACTCACCACACCTCCCCACAGCCACCACCACCTTGCATGCATGTCTTGTCCCCACCCTCTCCTCTGTCAGCACTTGCTCCCCCACATTGTTGCATGTCTCCACTGGCACCTTGTGATCTGGACACCTTGACAGGCCATCTGGGCCTGTGCTCAGTCATCCCAGCCAGTGGTGGATGACAAAAACAAAACAATTCAGGAAGATGCTCCATTGTGCTTGTCGCCTGTTCAGATCACATGCTGTTATGAAATACTCAAGATTTCAATGGTCCAAGAATATGTCCACAGCAAACAGGTTTCCCTCCAAGTACAGCCACCAAACTTTGAACACACACACCACTGAAAGCAGTTCCTTATTGTGCATGTCGTAATTGTGCTCTGCTGGCTGCAGCACCTTGGAGAAGAATGCAACTGGCTGCCAGTCTCCATCACCCACTTTCTGCAACAAAACTGCCCCAACCACAAAGTCCAATGTGTCAGTCTCCACCCAAAAGGCTGCCTCTGTGTTTGGCATCACCAACACTGGTGCCTGGACAAAGGCATGCTTCAGCTCATCAAATGCCTGCTGCTCTTCCTCACCCCACTGCCATGCATACTCCTTCCCCTTCAGCCTCTCCAACGGTCTCACTATCATCACGTAGTCCTCCACAAAGCGCCAATAAAAGTTGTTGCAGAAGCCAAGAAACTGGTTCACATGATGCACATTCCTCAGTGTCGGCCACTCTGTGACTCTGCTGACCTTCACAGGATCCATCCCAACGCAACCTGGGGATATCTTCAAACCAAGATAGTCAACTCCCGTCATGCTGAAATAACACTTCTTGGGTTTGAGGAACAGATCTGCCTTCCACAGTCAATGCAGGACCTCTCAAACGTGAGCTTCATGTTGCATTGGATCCTCAAAAAAGATGATAATGTTGTTCAAGTACAGCACCATGTAAACATCCACCAGATCATGGAACAACTCATTCACCATCCTCTGAAAGGCTGCCAGCATGTTTTGGAGGCTGAACTGCATAACCAGGAACTTGAACTGTCCATAACATGTACAAAACAATGTCTTCCACTCGTCACTGGCCCTGATCCTCATGTTATAGTACCCTCACTGCATATCCAGCATGGTGAAGACTTTGGCTGCCTTTAAACAATCCAGAAGTTCATTGGTGAGTGGAATTGGGTATGCATCCGGTTTTGTAACTGCATTGAGCATGCAAAAGTCCACCACCAGCTGCAAAGATCCATCCTTCTTTTTTACGAAGAACACTGGGGCCCTGCATGGCATGCTCAATGATTGGATGTAGCCTTTTGCCAGGTTTTTGTCAATGAACTGCCACAGTGCATGCAATTCTGCTGGTGCCAGCTGGTAAAGTTTTCCCAGGGGTGGCACCTCTGTGCTGTCAATCAGGTTGATGCCCAAATTATGCTTCCTGTGTTGCAGCAGCCATTCCAAGCGGTCCTTGCTAAAAACATCAAGGAAGTCATGCAAAGCCTCTGGCACCAACTCCCCTACTGACTTCTGCCCCTCTGCACCATCCTTTGCTGCCCTCTCTGCCAATGCCTGTGAAAAGCTCCTTGACACCTTTGTCTCTGCCTCCACCAGCCTTGGGCCCTCCCCAGCATGCATTGACTCCATGTCCCACCTCTGTTCAAGGTATGCCCCTGTCTCTCCCTCGCCTCCCCACCTCAACGCCTCCTACAACATGTCCATGATGCTATCCTGTGCCACTCATACTGCTGCCACCTTCTGCTCATGCCAAAACCTTGTCTTCTGTGTGTCCTTGCCTTCTTCAGACCCCAAAAACTCTTTCCTGGCACCAACTCCACTGCCAGCACCTTCCATGCCTGCGTTGCCCTGCTCATTGACCCTAAGCACATCTGCCAGCAGTGGTCCAATTCAAAACACACCATGGAGCACCCCCAGTCAATGTCTGGGTTGTGGCAGTGCAACCAGTTGACACCCAGGATTAAGTTGTCATTGCCAATGTCTGCAATGTCCAAGGCCAAGGTCTCGACATGTTTGCCAATGATGAGATGCAGCAGCGCTTCCTCTGTAATCAACCCTGACTTAATCTCAGAGTTGTCAATTGTCCTGAGCTTCATTGGGTGTTTCTTTCAGATCATTGGAATTCCCTGCTCTGCCATGAACCAGGAGTGGACAAAACAGCAGCTGGCTCCTGAATCAACCATTGCCCATGTGTCTACCAGCATAGGGGAGGGAGTCAAGGGGCCAGAGATGCTGAGTGTGATAGGGAGTTCCAGTGCAGAGTACGGGGAGCGGGGCAATCTGGCATATATAACCACCATGCATTGTTGTTCAGTGTCCACTTCAGCAGGGTCATGTAATGCATTAACATTGTTAGGTGTGAATACATGATGCTTGTCGGTTTCTCTCATCACAACTACATGAGGCAACCCTATACAAAACCCAGCTTTGGCTCCTCCACCTTCTTCTCTGCCTCAAATGCCTCCCGCACCACCACCTTGACTGACATCAACCATGTGGGGCAATCTGCCATGAAATGCCCTGCCTTGCTGCACTTGTAACACTTCCTCGCTGGGGCTCTATTCATGCAGTTGATGTCCATGGCTTCTGGGTCTTTTGGCACTGGCAGAGGCACAGCACATGCCGGAGGCATTGCAGTAGTGGGAGACACTGTCTATTGGGCCTTTGGCACTCCCCCACCCTGCCACTGACCCCTCCTCCTGGCTGCAATGTCTGCAAGCTTGCCCTCTCTGTGCAACAGAATGTCCCGTGCCTCTTCCACCATGGCAAAATCCGTGTTGACTAGGGCCTCCATGGCTGCCACGCTCAACCCCTTCCAAAGGCAGTCCTTGATGAACTTGCTGTTAGCATCTGCTGCACTGAGCTTCCCTTTCAGCTCGAAAAATGCCATGCAGTAGTCCGTGATGGACTTGGAGCCTTGCTGCAACACAGCAATGTGATTGAGCACGTCCTGTGCAGGGTCCCACAGCCTGAATGCCGCCTGAAAGTCTGCGAGCCAGGCCTCCCAGCTGAAATGTCGCGCGTTCAAGGCAGGGTTGTCTGCACCAGTTGTGATGATGCAGGACCATGCAAGGGCCGAGCCACTCAGGTATGATTGTGCCCACAAGATCTTCTGGCACCTGTCTCGGAACCTCTTGAACTTGGCAGCAGCTTTGACCTGACTGATGAATTGATCCGCGAGCTGCTTCAATGCCCCATCGTATTTCTCTGGGGGACTGATGTTGGGTCGTGGCCCCGGGCCATGGTTGCCTCATTCCAACTCAGTGACCTGACCCCCCAGCATCTCCAGCACTGCAATCCGGCCTGCCAGCGCTTCCATGCCCCCTTGGATATTGCCGACCCCAGCTTGGAGTTGCAAAATTGCCTGGAGTTGCGCAGACAGCTCTGCCTGCAAGGCCTGGAAAACCATCTTTGTGATGCGGTCTTCCGAGGGAGTTGGTTTGCCTGTGGCTTCAGTGGACATCTTGAAAAAAAAAATTGAAGGTGCCGAAAATTTCTTTAGTTCTATTCGAGTGTTAGACTGTTGTTTGCGATTTGCAATGCGGCGCCACAACTAGACTGTTTTACGAGATTTATTGGTGAATAGGTATTTATGGTATGTTGTACATACCTGTTTTACAAGACAAATAGAACTAAAGAAAACATATTGACTGTGTGACTGACTACTGTGGCTTGTGGTCACATGCATACCATGACAGTTAGTATGTGCTCTAGGCTGTTGGATTCAGTTGGGGTGAGGTGCAGTTGTCCAGAGATGGGTTGTAACAGGCATGATGAGGTTGTGCATTTTTCATTTAATTTTCTGGAGATGTTTTATGAGAACTGAGAGCAGTGTAGTGGCATTTCAGCTTAGGTTTTGGACAAGAGTATTACATTGCATGAATGAGGAAATCAGAGATGGTTATTTTCTAAGCATTGGCCTTCATATGTAAATATGTGTGCAATGGTATCAGTAAAGTCTCAGGATACAGACTTTGGTACTAAGTTCAGTAATGGTCTAGCAAGCAGTAATGATAGTTGGTAAAAAAAATTTGGTAAGACTAAACTACAGAAATGATTGGGTTATGACAGTCAACACACATCAGTAAAGCCTTGGGCATACATTGGTAGAGAAACCCAGTAAAAAGACAGTTGTAAATGTAGCAATAACATTTCAAAAACTAAAACAAATAAATGAAATGATAATGGTGGCATGGCAGGTCTTTAATTAGTAGGCTTGAATTTTTTATAACCAAAATTCCAAGTGCTTGAGTATTTCAACATGTCCAGATGTAACCCACACTATACACATATCTCATCTAGAACCATACTCATAGGTGACATGTCACCAAAAGGTAAAGCCAAAAAAGCATCTATGGCATACAAACCTTATTGTTAACTGCTAGGCACCCTCACATGACCTGATCTATCATTTGCTGTAATCTTCCTAGCACATTTTCCACCAAACCCTGGCCTAGCATACTGGAAGGCACTACCACATGTTAGCATATGTAAAAGGTACCCTAGATTATCAAATCATGTACTCAAGACTGCAAAGGAGACACAGACATAAAGGGGTCAACATCAGGATATATCTTTTTGATAGTTGCATTATCAACTATGGAGGCTAAGTATATAGTGATGATGTGAGAATCTTGATAAGCTCTATGAATGTATAACTTTTTTGCCAAGGTTAACATGGCTAACTTCTTTGAGCATTACTTTTTATCAATAACAACTCATCTATTGCACTTTCTCAGTTGACAAAGGGGCATGCTCAGGCAAAACATATGGATATTTGACATCATTACATTGAGGAACATATATAGGGATGAGATATTCAAGTATCCCTCATACATTCAACCAAAAATCTTGCTGATAGCTGCACTAAACCTCTACTTCAAGTTGGACATGACTACATCATAATGTTTATAGGGATCAAGAATGTTGACAGCTGCATAAGTCAGGAGGAGTTTTAAAGAATCACTTCTACTATCATTGCCTGTGGATTTTTTCCCTTTTGAGAAATACCTCTTTTTTACCTGTGCAATGAGCCACAGTGCTTGACAATTAGTATTTACTATTCTTTACTGTAAAAAATATTATTATTATTTATTTATTTATTTTTCTTACATATTTAGAATATTAAATTTTGCCACATGACTGAGGGTGAGCCCCTATTACTTACTTACTTGAGAACACAACTTACTCTCACCCCATAGACAAAACCTTGTTTTACTCTACACTCTGTTTGCATATTCTCACCATTGTGATTCTTGCCTCTTGCCTGTTCTTCCCATTTCATTACCTTCCTCTTAGCATAATGTGCATCATTTCCTTTGTTTGTGCACTATTTTTCTGTTGACTTTTCTGTTCTGTTTTTGCATGCCTTTGTTGTGCTTACCTGTCTAAAGGAGCCATCAATTTGAATACCACAAGCATTTTGTATGCATTTCCAGCTTGCAAATTGTAGTTGTACATGGATGCCAAATTGGGCAGATTAAGATCAAAATTAAATAAATCAAATTGAGCAGGGAGGGAGAGAGACTCTGTGAAACTACTACAAACTCACAAGCTCAACTCTTTGAGTGTCTGAGTTGGTGACATACCAATGAATTGTCTTTCTCTGCAAGACTCAGATGGAACACATTGATAGTTTTAAAGTAACAAGAACTTTGGTAGGGTAATGCAATCAGACACTGCACAGACAGCTTTGAAATGCACTATCACACCCAACTCAATGGCATTTTGGACATGATTGAGGTTTTTGTTTCCACATAGTGTCAACTTGTGAATGATTCTCCTTAAAATGACAAAGACTCACCATTTTGATCAGTGTTGACATCAGGTTAAGTTAATGAGAGACTAGTTTCAGTGAGAAGCTACCCCAGTCCCAAGATTGACATGGATATCTTGTGAAAATTGTCAATGGTCCTTGTACCTGGTGTACTGTGGCCACTTGCTATCACATCCTAGTGTATTAAGATAAATTTTTCATGAAGCATGTTGACTTAGTTACATAGTACTTACTGGTTGCTCTGAGCAAGGAGCAGGAGTGCTTGATGAAACTTCATGAACAGAAACCGGCAATGTGGGCGTAACTAGCCGCAGGAGTCAGGAAACCCGAGATTACAGGCAACAATAACAGATACTTACCTGAAAGATCATTATGTTGAGTCAAGATGCATTGAGTTTTCACGCTGTTTCACAGTTGCAGAGCTTGTAGCTACAAAAGAATGAATTAATCATGTCCTAACGCTTGTGGAAAATCAAAGCGTGTGCTGTCTTTCAGCGTGACACACTTCCTGCTGGTTTCCCATCCTTGCTGGGCCAGCCAAAAGGGCCTGCATCTGGGCGATTTTTGGTTCCTCGGGGATGACCTCTCCCTCTTTCAGGTGGCTCAGGAGAACTTGTGTTGCTCACAGGAGTTGACATAATGTGTCGAGCACGCTGAACGGGAGACGTGTTCGCGTTATGGTCAAGCTGTTTGGTCGAGTTACATTCTTTGTTTACATTTACCTTTTTCAAACTCAGTTATGTCCACGGTAGTATTAATGGATATCGCGAGATCTTACGATTCTGTTGTATCATTCCATCGGTATTGAATTGCCCTCTGACAACCACAGCAAAAGAAACACACCTGTAACGCACACAACTCCATGGCTATTACACGATCAATCAACCAACTTCATTTATCACTTTGTCCCTTCAAAGCCCCGGCCAAGCATTTGAATGAGCGTTTACCCTAACGGTACCATCATGATGGATAATACCTCTTTGAATGTGCTACTCGGAAGGGATATATCATACGTCAGCTAACCTGCAACCCGCTGGCATACCAGCATCTCGTGTCTTGGTTTTCTACCTGGTTTTCTCTCGAGTTTTTCTCGGCTGCAGATGTTTATCTTCTAGTAGTAAACCGGACCTGAAAAAAAGAAAAAAAAAAGAGACTTAAATTACCGTAAACCTTGCTACTCGGGTCCACCGTGCGCCTGTCCAACATTAAGGTTTGAGTTTGTGGAACTCGTGGTAGCAGTAGCTTGACTGTGGTCCTCCGTGTTACATAAATTGGTGCCCTCTCACGAACATCTCCAACTGGAACTAAAGATGTAGGCAACCAACACTGATGATGTATCTGGCGGTGCATGTAAAACACTATACATACTGAGAAGATGAATATCCTTCTGCCTCAATCCTCGGTATCTATGTCTTCCTCCACAGAAAATCACACCGGTATCGATATCAGGACCTTTGCACCAATCTACTGGGGTACGTGACTCTGAGTCACTAGCTGCACTTCACTTCCAACCGAAACTCATCCTTTCAACCAGGTTTTGTTCTGTCATTACTGTATGTTCTTGCCTACTTAATTTCATTGGCACAATCAAGCAGAGTATGGGGCAGGCTTGGTGGTATCACAGTTATTCAAAGCTACATTTACTTTCTAGCTGCGAGGCGAGACAGATATAGAGAGTGGGTTACAGTAAGCCTTCAGCCCTGTTATATACGTCTATGGCTTACATACTTCTCTTGAGGCCCTTTTAATGATGTGCATGACTCTTGTCTCTCCCATGCGTTGAAAAAGACTAAAATCCCTCGGCTAGATTTCTGGACCTCGCTTCATCCGCTCTCGTAGCTCAATCTGTATACTATTACCTCGTAAGCTAATGCAAGATTGGCGGCTTAAAAATTCCTCAAAGACGCAACAATTACAGATTCCCAACTTTGGCTCCCTGCTTCCCCTCAACTCCGTCACCCTGTGTGTTGGCTATGCTCCTGCATTGGACTTTCATTTGATATAGAGTCAACACTAGGGAGTTATCAGCTGAATGCCTCGTTTCCGCAATCATAACCTTTATGTAGGTATCCCTTGGAGTATCTTGTGACTCGACTCTGAATGTGTAACAGTTCCCAAATGTACTTTGTGTATCAGCTATATATTGGTATGTCGCAGTCCTTCGAGTTCCAGACCTATTCAGACAAAATTTCCTTTCGATGACCAAAATGATAAAGTTCAGGGTCTAGGACCAAGACGCTGGGTTGTTCTAGGGACCATTGTATGTAAGCGCCTGGGTACTGGGCACGATACTCATCCTAACTCAATAGACTGGTTGCGCACTAATAGCATGTGGTGTGTTATTTCTCTCTTCCGAATTCAACGCGTACTTAGTTTACGATCTAGTTGGCGGAATAGGTTTGCACAAAGACTTCATTTCGGTGGGATTGTTTGTGTTAACTCGGGATTACAGCGTGTGTGGTAGTTATGTATATATTTCGTCACGGAGTGTTCTCCAGCTCCAGGAACAGAATGTTCTCGGTACGTGGCATTGATAGTATTTTTAAGCAATGGATTGTATCAAGGTGGCCTTTCCAGATTTTCTTTGGTATTACTAAAGGTTTTGGGTCTCTTGCGGATATGCTGGCGACGATTGCAATGTGCATGTGTCTTACTTCATCTAGGACGGGCATCACGGAGTTTGTTCTTTTTGGTTGCCTCCTAAATTATCCTAGTACTGAATTTATTTTTGATACCATAGGACAAACACTCTTGTCAACAGAATTGTAGTGTTTGTGATCCGTCGCGGTGTTCTGGTTACTCTGATCCAAATCCTCCTACTGGTGGCCTTTTATGCTGCTCCTCATAATCTGTATTGGTAATTGTGACCGGTTGTCTGTAGGGTAGATCTTTTGCCAACTGACTCTTTGATTCCACAGGTTTGCATTTCACGTCAATGTCACAAAGTTATATGCCAATACATTCTGTGAGTAAGGCAAAATATGCTGTTGCTATGTCTTCGGTGCTGAATACAATCTTAGTCGCAATGTAAGCACTGCGTCGGTCCTCGCTGAATCAAATCGATTCTTCTCCGGCTGAGTATAATATGCTACAGGCTCAATGGACGGAAGCATCACAAAGATTGGCGCCAACCTCCTCCATCTATTCCAGCACCTGCTGGCTTCACGCTGACAGGCGCCCATGGTATAAAGAAGAATGCTTTTGCAAAGGAGCATTATGACGTCAGCACCTTTAATTTGCAGGTAAGCTTTCCCTGGTTTGTAATGTACCCTACGACACAGCTAATCCACACTGTTCAGGAGGATCAAAACGTAACCAGCCACCAGTCCACTATGGTCAGAAAGACCGTGACAGTGGAAATTGCGGATACTTGACATGAACTGTACGGTGCTGCACGACGCATAAGTATGACCACTCCGAGGGACCCCATGATATGTATTTATTTCTATCTTCGTACTACTAAGAGTAAGCTAGTCCCTCCGATGTTGCAAAATGACTATTGGATTCCATGGTTGCAAAGATAATCGCGATCAGCCATGACACCAGAAACATTACGTGAGCATTGTATGTGCAAGCGCCCCGAACCAACCATTCATCTTCCTGTACCAATCACTTTCGTTACAATGCCGACAATTTCCGAGTTCTCGTTGTACAAACTTCAGCTCTGGCCCAAGAACATCCACTCCAAGTTGCGTACTTTGCTAAGTCAGGACTAAGTCATAAGAAGCGCAGAGCACAGAACCACCCCTATGCCACAATTTACCGCCCATACAGAGTCCAAATGATCGATACAGATTCTTCTGAGTGTCGCCGCCGTCGGCGCCCGAGATCCTTCGGTCCAAGTTTCCTCGACCCCATGGTCTGTTCATCCTCTGGCGGCACCTCGTACATACAGTTGCTTGCACTGTACTGTGATCATACACCCTTCGGCTATGCCAATGAAAACCCTGAAATGCGTGGGTATCATTTCCCGAATCCCGGTGTTACATCCGGTGCAAGTGTTGGTCCTGGACTATCTACTTATATATGACGATCTGCAAAATGGTTGAGGAACTAAAAAAAGCTTTTCAGGCACCGTGCCATGGAAAGACAGAATATGCGCGTCGCGCGATATATGTAATCCCCTCATGTAATCCCCTATTTTATGGGTGATCCGCACTTGACTCACTTCTTTTTCGCTGTCTCGACTTCCATGGCATCTACGGAGACTAAGGGGCTCGATCTCTCGTTCACCTTTGCGCCGATTTATTGGGGTGTGGTCATTACCCTCTTTCAAGAATGCCCTCAGTTAATTTTTAACCAGGTTTTGTCGTGTCATTACTGTGAGCACGAGTGTTGAGCTTTCGCGCGCTTGAAGCCAATTTTCTTACAGTCTCGGAGGGATCACATTCGTCCAAGGATACATCTACTTCTTCTCTTCACAAAAGGATAGGTCCCTTGTGCAGTGGACGGTATGTACAGGTTTCTATGAGACCCAATCTTGCTACTTAAATGTTCCGAATCAGGCCACTCTGATGCTGTGCGTGAACTTACTCTCGCGATCGCATGTAGGTTCAAGCTGAGGTTTTCCACAGAGTTCTGGATCTTGCATCCTCGGCCTTGATTGCACAATCAGTCTACTATTACTTGGTGAGCATGCCCATCAATTCTTGCAACGTTTGAATTACTCATGACGACAATAACAGATCCCTCATTTTGGTTCCCTTCTACCTCTCAATTCTGTCACATCGTAGGTATTAGGTCCATGAGTCGCACGATTTATGCTCATCCTCGACTACTCAAGGGAGCTATCAGCAGAATGCCTCATCTCCACATTGATCACTTTCATGTAAGTGTTTTTCGATGTCCTTTTGTGAGTTAATTCACTTGCAATAGTTCCCAGATGTACTTTGTGTACCAGCTGTATGTCGGTATGTGGTGCCAGGCCACCTTTCTCTTTCCGCTACCACGTTTGACCACGAATATAATCAGTTAAGCATTTGGCAAAGGGACGATGGCTAGTGGTTGGATCGATTGTAAGTTCGCCATGAAATCTATTTTGCGACAAACCTACTCTTTTTAACAACAGACCATATGCGCGTTCTTGGCTTTCGGTGTGTTTTTTTTGCTCCGCCATTCGTCCGATCTCAAATTCTGACCTATTCTGTGTTTAGCTGGCGGCATTGGTTCGTATGTGATGTCTCTTCCAGACCCTCTTCTGAATCAGGAACAATAGCCTGCGTGGTGACTATGATCGTATATCGACATGGAGTACTTGCAAATAGAAACGAAACTTTTGCTGTATGTGATATTCTCTCACGATGTCTTCTGTCCAACTCATCAAGTTTGTTAAGATCTTCTTTGGCATTGCAAAAGGATTTGGAACGCTTACTGATGTTCTGGCGACTATTGCAATGTGCATGTATCTAACATCTGCGAGAACGGGCATCCCTCAGTAAGTCTTCTTCTATCTACTTCCGCACTCTTCTCACCAAATCATTGTCCCTCGATACCACAGAACAAACACTCTTCTCAATAGGGTCGTAGGATTCGTCATCCACCGCGGTGCTCTTGTGACCCTTATTCAGACCCTCCTCCTCGTGACATTCTACGCCCTCCCTCACAACTTATGCTGGTGAGTATGTCTGATAATTTCAATGGATTGCTGTCACTTAACATCTCCTGATTCTACAGGTTTGCATTTCACATCAACGTCACAAAATTATATGCAAACACCTTTTGTAAGTCGAGGATGCATATAATGCCTCGTCTCTCCATTGATCACGTTCACAGTCGCGATGTGAGCGCTCCGATTTTACAAAGCAGTGCTCTCCTAATCTTCTTTACTTGAAAGGCTCAACGGGCGGAATCATTACAAGCAAAAGCGCTTTGTCCAGTCTTCCGCACCAACACCCAACTTCCTAAGTACCCGTAACACCCTCAAGCACAAAAACGACCATTATTCTTTCCGCACATTCGATCTACAGGTATGTATAACTATTGACTAAGCCTGGTTGGGCAGTGACTTGTCTAATATTGTCCGTTCAGGACGATCCTGGTGTCGGTATCAAGTCGACAGGGACTATTACGAAGACGGTAACCGTAGAGGTTGCAGAATTATGATTACCTAGGTGGCGTGAATGTGTGCCGGCACGTGCATATGTTGCACAGTGCTGCTCGTGACCTTCGCCGCATCGTGTTCACCGACATCCCAAAATTCTCCCTCCTGACGACGGACATGACCGTCTTTGCCTCATGGTAGTTGACGAGGAATGTCCGGGACACCCTGATATCACAGACGATGTTCTGATAAACAAACACCAGATACGTTAGTGGAGAGCTTCCTCTCGCATTTAGGATTCGGCTACCGCCGTCAGTATCTATCTATTTGTCTCTCCATTATGAAACTAGCCATCTCATCATTTTACAATTGTATCCTGCGATACACCGTAATTCGCAATACCTTTTGTACCAGAATTGAAAGCAACTCAAGTCTCCAAGTTTTATTCTGAAAAGACTGATATCTACTATCGCTGAGGCCTGAGGAATTGCTCCACGTTTCTGCATCATCTGTTGTCCAGGGCGATTGTAACCGCGGAATCTTGAGAGAATCTTCTCTTCATGTAGGTGTTCGTAGTGAATGAGTAGTCTACTAACGAGTACACAGTGTTCCTACAACTGGCAGAAATCGATTCGATCGCAACTCCTCATGTCTCTCCTCGTCCTCTCCAGCACCGATGTTGATTATGTCCTCGCTGATTTCCCCCTCCTGGAACTCCAGAATCTCATGGCCCGGGTCTTCTACCTCATATCTGCGTCTCGGCAGTCGCCTTCTGTGATTGACATGCCCCATCGAACGACAATACTTATGCAGAACCATGCCGCTCTCTTCATGCCCGCTCGTGTTGCACACTCGCATCTCCGTGGGACTACTCTCAAGGTCGTAAGCGTCCCTCAGAAGCCAAGTGATACGCGTGGCCTCCCTGCATCAACCATCGTCATAGACGAGGAGACAGGCATAGTTAAAGCTCTCGTAAATGCACGTAGCCTGACTGCGTTTCGCAATGCCGCCGGTAAGCTCCACCGATCTCTATCATTGTTGAAATCATCAAATCTTGGTAGGCTCTCTACTGTCTACCAATATAGTCGGCCTCTCTCCTACGTCTGTTGTTGCCTTTGGCGCAGGTAAACAAATCGACGCCCACCTTGAGCTACACCTCCGCTACTTTCCTACTCTCATATTATGTACCATTGTCAATCGCACCTTGAATGAACGCGTGGCCGCTCTTGCCCAACGCCTTCGAGCACGCTTCCCAAACGTCGTGATGACTATTCTTGCACCCAGAGAAGGCCATGACGTGGAAGTACAACTCCAAGCAGCCGTTTCTGCCGCTTCACTGATAATCTGTGCGACGTCTGCCACTACGCCGTTATTCCCTGCTGCGTGGGTTCGCACAGGAACACACGTCGTGCTTGTGGGGAGCTATACACCCGCCATGCGAGAAGTTGAACGCGCGCTTGTGCTCCGTGCTGCCGCGACACCATCATGCTTGCTAGTGGACTCCCAAGAGGCCTGTGCAATTGAAGCCGGCGAACTGATCGATGCGGGCCTCGGTCCTAAACAAGTTCGAGAGATAGGGGAATGCATCTTTTTCGAAGCGGGCAATTTTCGGTTTGGCTCTGTATCGGAGGTGAGCGAAGCCGGGTCTAAAGAGGTAACTGCCAATGATGGACCGATTACAATGTTCAAGTCGGTTGGTGTAGCGTTGCAGGATGTTTCCATTGCTTGTGCAGTTGTGGAACGAGCAGAAAAGATGAAAATTGGTACGAGAATACCCAAATACGATGTATAGTCAGTTTCATAAACCATACGGATCGAGTCTGCTATTGAACCGAATGGCATGAGTCCTTCACCCTGAAATGGTGATCAACTTCTAAGTATAGGGAGGCAAGCTTAATGATAATAAATAGCCGCGGGTATTTAAGCTCAGAACGTGTTCATAATCACTGGGGAAAAAAAGAACAACATAGACTATGAACAATGAATCTGTTCTAAAGGTCTTGGGGATGGAGCGATGAAGTAAATAAACTAAATGAACTCGGGTACTATATCGCAGCAGATCTGGAAAGTGGAACGATGATACGATACTCAAAACACAGGTGAGATGGATACATAGAATTCGGCGAATGATTTGGAATAGAATGGTCCGGAGAGTGGACGAGAATTCACACCATGATGATGCATCGCTGTAGAGCCTCTAAGACATGCTACGGTTGATATAGACGAGTGGGTCAGTTACAAGGATATGTTAGGAAATGCCTAGATGGGGCGCAGACGACGGTAGGGAGGAGCTCCGTCTGAGTTGTCACAGCTATTGTCATTGTCACGAGCGCGCTTGTTGGAGACGAAGGGCGAAGTAGAGATGGTGTCAGGCATGATGGGAGGAGTAGCAACAGTAGTGATCTCATCACCGGGAAGAGCGTCGGGATTTGGAGAGCTGGAACTCACAGCAGGAATCGAAGCCGATTCATCAGGAGGATAGAAATAGCGAGCCGGAAGTGCCTCTTCTACTGTCATTGGCGGTTTGTTGTAATCTCCAAATCCAGGGTACCAAAAAATCTCATAATGGCTTTTATGACAAAAAGCATTTTCACGACGTAAGACTCGAGGACGTAGACGAGGTTCCTGCGGGAAGTGGTTGAAGGGAGGTCCACGCTGGCCAGAGCTATTTCCGTCGGGGAGAGGAGGCCTCGTGGTATAGTGGAAGCGTATGCCGTTACGAACATAGATGGTATGGGTATTGGCGCCATTGGCGTAGGTTATAGGATGAGGATCCTTGTCCTCTTTCTCGTCGTTGCTCTCAGTTGATGGTATCGAGCCACAAATGACCGGCGGAGAGCTCGAAGGAAAAGAAGAAGAATCCGCAGGGCGCATCCAGGTAATATTGACGTCCCGGCAAGAAGTGGAAGTGGCGACAACGGTAGTGCACTGGTCACCTTCGGGATCAGATATGACTACAGGGTTAGAACCATCAGAAACGGCTATTGTGACTTGGGTTTCGTCGCTCTCGTCGAACTCCATTGATGTTGCTTGTTTGTCACTGTAGGAAGGTTGAATACAGGCGTAAAATATTATAAGAATGCGACAAACTCTTCCAAGGCGATCCTGAACAAAAGGGATCAACATTAGAACGAAATTTGATATCAAAACAAAATATGAACCCACTTCGTGCGAAGAAAGGCCATAGCATAAGCCACAGACGTTCTACGTTCGCTCTTGGGGACACCAAGTTTCCTCATATCTGCAAAATACGACTTCATCCTGTCTTTTAAACCAGCTTTGGTGGTGGCCTTCAATGTATGGGGAGGGGACCTCATGCCGGCTTTCGATTTGTCAGTGAAAGTGATAGGTTGCTTCTCCTTAAATTTCACGTCCTTCACATCAATCATGAGTAGACGTTCAGATATGATACATCGTGGAAACGTTCACCTTAACGAGATGTGGAACCTTGGATTTCGTCCGTTCATTCTTAAATAAGAGCGCAGAAAACTGCATGGTTGAGATTAACGAGCACAACGCTGCGGGATAAGAACTAGATTCTAGAGGTTCAGCCGCACGCAGGTAGGTATATAGATGGCATTCGCGCTTTGACCACTTGCAATTGGGCCATTTGATTATGATAACACAATACGCTGTCCGACGTGGCCAGTGCAGACAACATGATTCCACTTCAACTAGGTTTGCTCCTGTTTGAAGCTTGAGCACGCAATGTCCACTGTTTGCTCAATTTAGAAATCGATACCGTTTCCCAATGCCAGCCGCCGAGAATATAGAAAAAATCCAGGGCCCTTCCCACCTGCTCGCATTAGCCACTCTTAGGTGAAATTGAAAGTAATCTTGAACGAATTAGCAAAAAAAAAAACAAGCCAATGATCATGAATGGAGAGGGTGCGGAACCGAAAGGATCTCGTACTTATAGAGCATGGTAAGGACATTTGCAGCACAAGGGGCGCTCGAGCAATAGTCGTGAGTCAGGCGGACCGAACCGGACCGTCTATCTCAATTTGGCCCGCTTACTTTTCTGAAGATTACTGTGGAAGCTTATACATACCCAGAAGACAGGTGGCTATTGATTAGCAACGATACAAAAGACGAGCATACGAATACATTCATGTGCAAAGCCTAACAGCTGGATATCAAATCCAAAAAGTCCAGATATCCGGATCCGAAATCGGGAATCGGCCCAATCTCTAATACCACTTCTGATTCGTATTAAGTCCCACCTAAAGTCGGCTCTGACTTTCCCACGTGGAGTATAACCCTGAATCGGTAGTTTTGTGAAGATTGAGCATAAGGCGCGACATCATGGTGCTGGATATACTGTGGCTCCAGTGAGTTTGGCAAGCAATGAAAGAAAGAAAGAGTAAGAATAAAACAAACACGCTTGCAAAGGTAGAGAGTGCTCCCCGCAGGATTTGCTATGCATTAGACATCAGATCCGATCTGAATTGTTTCGTAAATTAGCATACGCCACAAAGCTATTGTTCAATTAGGCAGATACACAATAGTGATGAATTCAGTGATTACGTAATATGTCAATATGTTCGTCAAATTAGCGATTGCCATAATTCTAGAAATGGGATGAATGGTCTATATGTGGTCACCTAGTATCACGTAGAGAAGCTTGCATAAAGTATATTGCCCCTTGAATATCGTGAAATATCTCCTATAAATAGCAGAAAATTACTCACCATCTCTGACAATTATGTATCGAAGAGGAAATGAGGTTGGGTCGATGGCATACTCATTTCGATCCCCCCATGTTTTTACCATCGTCAAAACAAATAACATCAAGTCAAACACAAATAATGCTTCCCAAGGAGCAGCCCGATCTGCATTCATTAAATCAAGGACTCCATATAAGCGACCTGGATCAATAGTAACTTACGAATAGCTCTTCAAAATATCAGATTGATTTGGCAATTAGGTATCAATGTACTCACGAGAGATGTGAAAGAGGGGGATGGCACCCTAACAACTGCTGCCGCAGTGGCAGAGCATCTTCGCTTCCAGATAGACTCCACTATCGTAGAACGTCCTCAACCTGAGTATTGTGAAAGTTATATCTCCAAGTGCTTACACTTGATATGCCGATCAGAACTATGGCGCAACCAACGATGATCCATGCTACCCGGGTCGAACAGCTATACAGTGCATATACTCGTAACGAAAGCAGAACTAGAGAACACATGAGAAGGAACCGAAGAGATAAGGAGATTTATTTGATAGGCACCGCAAACGATTGCTTGGTTGCAGACGATCATGATCTCCCGAATGAGAGTGAACAATCTACATCTGCAACTATCTATCAAATTTTGTCTTTCTTTTGGAGAAAAAGCATAGACCTCTGATTGTCAAATTAGGCTTCTCATCTTTAGACACACTGGAGAAACGAGCACGTACCTCTGACTCAACACTTTCAAGAAGAAGCACAGATTCTGCGATATTGGAGAAAAATGCGTAGTACCGGTTTAGAAAGAACAAGTAGGCGCTTTTTGTCTTCAAACGCCGCCAGACGTATTCCACTTCATTACCTACCCGAGAGGAATGAATAAAGAATGTTGAAAACTTGATGCCGCAAGCTTGTAACTTGGCCCACTTACCAGAAGTAATCGAGTGGTCATAGTACAAGATTGCTACGCGGAGAAGGGCCAACATTTCAAGTTTATGTAAAATGCGATTGGTGCAAAAACACACCTAGAGCAACAAGATGCAAGAAAACAACTGTAAGACTAGTTACGACATGCTGTGAATCCGGTCATCTTAACACCGAACCGAGCGACACTCACCTTCCCTGAGCAGCGTCCAGACTTGCAGATGACTCAGGCATGTTACATGAGCGACAATTGCGGAGGATAAACAAGGACGGTATTAGCTTTTACTCGCTCTATGTGGGCCTATATAAGCGCGAAGACTCTCACATGACGGGCTGTATCAAATGCAGTAGTCAATGTGATCGGTCAGGACATGGCTGAAACTCATCGAGGATCAAGCGTTCATTTGTGAGTGCGAAAGATGTACTGAATCCGGCTTCTGGTATCGAGACTTATCGGGAACGTGTGAGACTGATACCAAGCAAAAAGGCACCGACATGACTTACCCAACTCGGAATTCGTACCAGTGAGAACACAAAGGGCTAATTCCTTGATGTCCAGAATGAAGACCCCTGTTTTGTCAACTGAGAAGCGCATCTTGATAATCTCTACTTCTCTTCTCATGATTTGACCCAAAATAACTTGAGCCGAGAGGTGTGTCCACGGAGGGAACAGTCACAAGGACCCACTTGCGGGTCTGTATGGGATTTTCAATCTACATATGAAATTATCTTTCCCTCATATCAAGTAGAAATGTGTGTCATCGCTATTCGATTTCGCGGTCGTCAAGAAGGCTTACTATATATGAAAGTCGAATCTTCGTGTCCTTGAGCATTCCACGACTAAATCCTGGTTATTCACCCAGAGTTTACGAGAATGTCATTCACATTAGGATGAATAAGTCGTAGGTTTATTGCCCATAAGATGGACCCCGAGAGCCTGCCGTCCGCTAGTGTCAAATCACGTACGTAACTCGTTATGTCGCGTGGACGCGGTCCCGGCTCGCGATGCATGCTTGACGCCGTTTCAAGATCGTGCCGGGTCCTCGGAGCACTCTGTTAGAATCCCAGTAGATAGCAGCAATATATCAGGTGCGACCAACACCTAGATAATACAATGTAAGCTTAATCCT
>JAGGAV010015818.1:0-19160 GCA_017657295.1 Termitomyces sp. DKA64
TGGCCATGCATGATACATTACATTGTGGGGCCTCTGCTCCAGTGCAGCAGACACCACTGGTTCCATAGTGTATGATACAAATCTTGCTCTGCTATAGTGTGAGACACAATACATATGTGTGCCTCTATGTGATGGTCAAGCTAACTCTGGCTCCAGCAGCCCCTATCCCAGGGCAATGCCCAGCACCCCTGCCACCTCTGGTGGTGGTCAACAACAACAAGGGGTATGAGGTGGAGGAGATCCTGGATAGTCATCTATTCCAGTGGCAGTTACAATACAAGGTGAAGTGGAAAGGCTACAGAATTGAAGGCATCTCCTGGAAACCCTGGGAGAATGTGCATGTGCCCAGACTGGTCAGGGAATTCCACTGACAAAACCTTGACATGCCCTGAGCCATTCAAGGAATCCATTCCCTCTCACTGGCTGACCAGGCAATCCAGAACTTCTTCTACCCTGCACAAGACTCTGTGTGCTAGAGGGGGGGTGATGTCAGGGAACTTTCTTTTCCAACCTCTGCCCCTGACCAACACTGACTCACAGCAACCAATCCCACTCCCCTGAGGCTCATTTGACATCTCTGGGGTGTTCTACAGATCCCTGGAGATCTCCAGAGACTCCCAGAACTTGCCATGATCCCTCAGCAAGGACCTTTGGTCAACTCTGGTCATCTATACAGTTGTTCCCATGTCTCTGCCACCTGCTGATGTGCTGCACTGAGCAGCAGGGATCCTTAGACTTGTTCTCTTCAGATTCCCCTCTGCTAGGTAATTAGTTACTATTTGTATTGTCAATTACCAGTTCTAATATACTTTGGATTCCCCTCTGCCAGCTGCATGATTTAGCTGCCACTCCCAGAGGTTGCCCTCACACCTTCCAGGTGGATGCTGACAGCTCTGACTTTGCCACCAGAGCTGTTCTGTCACAACAATCCCAGGAGGATGGGAAATGGCATCCAGTGGTCTTCTACTCCATGAGCTTGAACATGGCAGAGCACAATTATGAGATCTATGACAAGGAGATGTTGGCCATCATCCAGTCCTTTGAGGAGTGGCAGCATTTTCAGGAGGGCACATGGCATAAGTTCAAAGTGTGGATGGATCACAAGAACCTTAAGTACTTCCAGATGGCCAAGAAGCTCAATTGCCAGCAGGCCTGGTAGTCTCTCTACCTAGCCAACTTTGACTTCTTGCTGCACCACAAGCCAGGCTGGAGTATGGGAAAGCTGGATGCCCTGTCTTAGAGAGCAGACCATTGCACCAGGGGAGATGACAACAGTAACATTGTGCTCCTCCAATCCAAGTTGTTTGCAATCCAAGCCATGGAAGGTCTAGTCATCAAGGGAGCAGATGTGGAGATCCTTTGAGACATTTGGTAGGGAAACCAGGACAGTCTGCAGGAGGAACTTGTTGCTCAGGCAGCCAGGGTGCTCAAACCTGGATGTACCACTGGAGCCAAGTCCATCCATGTAGATGAATGGGCCCTCCATGACAGACTCCTGACCTTCTGGAACTGCATCTACATGCCCAATAGCCCAGAGCTCTGCTGGAGGATTGTAGAGCAGCACCACAAGTCTCAGATTGCAAGACAACATGGCCAATGAAAAACATTGGAGCTAGTGTCCTGGAGCTACTGGTGGCCCCAGATGTCCTGGTATATTGGGTCCTACACTAGTACATGCAATCTCTGCCCCTGGACCAAGCCCCAATGTTGCCTCCACTCTGGACAGCTCCATCCCCTACCCATCCCCATGGAGCAATGGAGCGTTGCCTTGGTGGACTTCATCCTCAAGCTCCCCAATGCCCACAGTCACAATCCCATCATGGTAGTGGTGGACCTCTGTGGCAAGCAAGCACAATTCATTTCTACTCACACCACTTGCTCTGGCATGGGCACTGCTAATCTGTACTGGAAGAACATCTGGAAGCTCCATGACCTCTCCAATGCCTACATGTCTGACCAGGGTCTCTACAATTTGTGGCAGACTTCACCTGGGAGCTCTACTGACTACATAATGTAAAGCTTCACACCTCCACCACCTACCACCTGCAGTCCAACAGCCAGACCAAACATGTGAACCAGGAACTTGAGCAATATCTCCACCTCTTCTGCAATGAGCACCAGGACAACTGAGATGAACTCCTTCCTGATGCTAAGTTCCAGTACAACAACCATGTTCACACAGCCACTCAAGTTTTGCCCTTCTTCCTGAACACTAGACATCACCTGTGCATGGGCTTCAAACTCCAGGCCCAACCTTTGGAGAATGAAGCCATGAACAAGTTTGTGGATCAGATGAAGATCACACAGGAGGAAGCCTGGGCAGCTCTAAAAAAGGCAAAGGATGACATGGCATGATCTTATAGCCATAGAAGGACCCCAGCACCCAAGTACCAGCCCAGAGATCAAGTTTACCTGGACACCTCTAATATTACAACTGCCCAACCATCAAAAAAGCTCTTGCACTGACTACTGGAACCCTTCATGGTAGAATGGCAGGTAGGACCCCTAGCTTATCAACTCTGGCTCCCCACCAGAATGTGCCAGCTTCATCCAGTATTCAATGTGGTCAAACTAACACCAGCCCTAGCAGACCTTATTCCAGGGCAATGTCCAGCACCCCCACCACCCCCAGTGTTGGTCAACAACAACAAGGAGTATGAGGGGAGGAGATCTTGGATAGTCACCTATTCCAGCAGTGGCTACAATACAATGTGAAGTGGAAGGGCTATGGAAGCAAGGACATCTCCTGAGAATCCTGGGAGAACATGCATATGCCTGGACTTGTCAGGGAGTTCCACCAGAAGCACCCAGATGCACCCCAAGCCATCTGGGGGATCTATCCCATCTCACCAGCTGACCCAGCAATCTGGAACTTCTTCTACCCTGCACATTGAGACACTGCATGTGAAAGGGGGGGGGTGATGTCAGGAGACTTCCATTTCTGACCTCTGTGCCTGACCTACACCAACTCTCCTGGACCTGCTCCCCTTCCCCAAGGCTTATTCAACACCTCCTGGGCACTCTCCAGATCTCCAGAGACCTCTGGGGATTATTCTTCCTTTCTGGAAATCCCCAGAACTTGCCATAATCCCTTGTTGAGCACTTTCCTGAGATTAGTGTTAGCTCTGGTTGTCTGTACAGTTCTTCCCATGCCTCTGCTGCCAACTGATGTGCTGCCCTGAGCAGTGGGAATCCTTAGATTTGTTCTCTTCAGATTCTCCTCTGCTAGGTGATGAGTTACTATTTGTATCATTGGTTGCCATTTCCAATATACTTTGGATTCCCTTCTGCTAGCTGCATGAGTTAGCCATTGCTCCTGGAGGTTGCCCTTACAAACACCCTCCTACAGAGGATGTTGCCAGGTTGGGCTTCATCATCCATATCAGAGGTATTTCCACTATTCTCAGGAATTGTCCCAATGATGGCAGATGGAACCAATGCCTGCATAGTCAGTGTTGGACCTCCTTGTGCTCAACCAGTGCTGTGACCTCTATATAGTTTGTCTCCCACACTTCTCAGCAGCATGCTCCCCAGAAGTAGTTCAGACTGACTGCCTGCAACTATATGGAGGGCACTCACAACCTCCCCTCATATCATAGTGGGCACATACACAGGGTTATACCCTCTGCCCACTGACAGCACTGCATTACCTAATTCTACCTTTTGGTACAGTTGGAAAGAGGGTGCCCTAACACCCTCACTCATGATGCCAATCTGCCCATCATATGGTGGTCACACAGGAGTGGCTGCAGGCAGCCCTTCTGGCATCACACTGCTTTCTCTACCCATGCCATTGTCTGATGTGGCAAGATCTGCTGGTACATATGGAGTACTCAGACCTACTCCATTAAGTTCTGCTTCAGACTGAAGTCCAAGCCCCTGTTCCTCCAAGGTCACCACAGTACCCATTGAAGCAAGTGAACATTAGAATTTTCAATGTTCTGATTGCAACAAGTGGCAGTGAACTTCTTGTGTCAGAAGTTCAGCTTCTACTTTGCAAATGAGTAACCACTTGTTTGTGTTAAAAAAATGTAACATTTCCATTATGGGTTGCACAGCTTACAGTTTACACTCCATAACACAAAACCAATAGATAGTCTGTCTATGAAGTATGAAGTAAGGCACTGCCTATGAGGGAATGTCAGCTGTGGATAGTTCTAACCAAGCCCACCACTCATGACCTGACACTCCTGTCAAGAGGCAAGCAGTGAGCAAACCAGCCAAGGGCACAGCAAGCAAGAGATAGGCATCCAATGAGAGGCAAAGGTGGAGAGCAAGGCAGAAGGCAAGGAGCCACACTGGCTGAGCTCACAGTCATGCTAGTGAATAAACCTGGAAGCAATGCTATTGTCCAGACTGGGGATAGTCTATCCCCAGGTCTGCCTTATATACTACAGGACTACTATGAATGACCAAGTACCTATGACTATGTCAGAGGCTGCTGACTACAACCTAATGACAAAGTGGAGGCCAATGACTATGACATACTGACTAATTGGGTCCAGTAGTAGAAGGATCAAGGATCAACAATAATACATCATGTGCCAAATATGATATACCCATTAGGCCTGGGAGCTGAGACAGTGAGGGAGTAAGAAGGGGCCAGGCAATCTGGAGGCTGACTAGATGGAATGTCAGTCCTTATGAAGTAAGCTAGGCTAGGGTGGGATGGTCCAAGGACAAGTCCCCTTACACTGCCTTACATAAGTACATAATTAATATTTATAGGTAGCATCAGGTGATGCTACTGTGAGACCATACTACTATAATAGCCATTGGTATGTAAAGCAAGTGTAATGTGGGGGTCTGTTACAGACAGTGTTCCTCTAATGTCTTGGTGTAGATGATGATATTGTCAAGATACACACAAACAACACCCTCCACAATCAGATTGCAGAAGATGTCATTCATCATTGTCTGGAAAGTGGCCAGACTATTGGTGAGGCCAAAGAACATCACCAGAGGTTCAAAGAGTCTGCAATTGGTTCTGAATGCTGCCTTCCACTCATCTCCTTCTTTGATGTGCACATTGTTATAGCCCCAACAGACATCCAACTTAGTGAAGTAACATGCACCTCAAATGTTGTTGACAAGTTCAGAGATGAGTGGCAGGGGGTAGCAGTTCTTTACTGTCATTGCATTCAGGACTTGATAATCCTGAACCAGATGAAGAGACTCATCCTTCTTCTTAATGAAAAAGACTGAGGAGGCCATTGGAGACTTAGGGACTCATATTCTGCCAGAGCTAAGGTTCTCCTGCAGAAACACATCCAGTTCATTCTGCTCATGAGGTGCAAGTGGATAGACCTTGCAACTGGAGGGTTCTGCATCAGGTATCAGCTCAATGGCATGGTCCCATTGCTTGTGCTCTGGGAGTGAATTGAATGACACCTTGGAGAATACATCCTCCAATGTCATGTAGATGATGAGGAATTGTGCTACAAAAGGGTTTGGGCTGGGAATTTGCCACAAATGCCTTAGCTAGTCATTGAGAAGTTGTCTGACTAGCCCTGATCTTTGCTACCATGGGAGGGCAGAGCATTGTGGCATAGATCCTATCACCTACCTCAATGGCCTTGTCTGGAGACTCTGGGTCTGGAGTGCCAGCAAAGTCCCCTTCACATCCATCTTCCTCCTGAAGTTCACATCCAATGCCTTGGACATCCTTGTAGAGGGCCTCTCTATGAGAGAATGCTAGAGGGGGGGGGGGTTTCAAGAGGTCAAGATCAGCAAAAGGGAGATGCCCTGCACAACAAGCATGTATAGCAGCATGCTCACAGACCTTTGCTCTATGCTCCTTGCAGGCCTCCTCTGCACAGGTCTGGCAGTGACAGGGACACTGGCTCATCTTCACCTTGCCCTTAGTCCAATCAATTTCAGGGTTATGTTTGCATAGCCAGGTGAACTCTAGGATCATGTCTTGCTTCCCCAAACTAGTGACAGCAAAAGTGGCATGTTCAGAGTGGTCCTGATAATGAAGCACCAGATCCACTATAGAGTGAATAGAGCCAGCCTCATTGAGGGTGCCATCAACATTGTATACAGGGATTGGATGAGAGAGGAGGCAGGTAGTGAGATGGTGTTGTTGCACATAGTCTGCATCAAGGAAGAAGCCTGTTGCTCTACTGTCAAGCAGGGCAACAATGCTTTGGGTCTGCTGGGTGTCAGTTGTCTCAATTTCTACATGTAGCTTTAAGAAATTGACAGAGGGAGTAGAAGCAATGATGTAGTGACAGAGAAGATGATGTTCCCATGCAGGAATCCAAGTGCATGGGCTAGGAGGTGTAGTCCCAGCTGAGACTTTAGCTGGGAGGGGGCTTTGTACATCTGAGGGAGGGCTTATTGTTTCAGGTATGATATCAATGGCAGCAACAGATACATTTGACTCTATGGACAAGGAAGCAAAACAATTAGCACTATGCAATGGGGGCATACAGGTCATCTGTTGCTTCTCTAAAGAAACCCTCCTCTAGCTCCACTGATGCTACCTCTGACTCATGGGTAACCTCAGTGGGCAGAGTAGGCAGGAGAGCATCTGGAGAGGGGGCTCCTGCTGCATCCTGGGCTGCTAGGAGCTGGGCAAGCAGCTCCTCCTGCTCAGAGGAAGAGAGGTAGTGCACTTCCAACTCTTGAGAACAATAATAGGCAAAGTGGCCAGCCTTTCCACAGCTTTGACACAGCAAGGGGGTAGAGGACTGCTGGTGGAAGACATCAACATCCATAGGGGCTTCCTGGGGTAGAGGACATGGGGGGACAACTGGAGAACAAAAAGGAATGGAAGGATGTTGAGTATGTCACAGCTCATGCTTGAGCTCCATCAGCTGCCACTGCTCACATGCCACCTTGTACCAGGTGTCTATGTGTTCATCATCTGGGCACCCCTCAGCCATATTATCAATACAGTCCATGAGAGAGGGGTGGAGTCCTTCCCAAAAGGTGAGGCAGAGCTGCAGACCATCTGGATACCCAGCCTGCTCAACTAGGGCATGGAATGAATTAATGTACTTGTCCAAAGACCACTTCCCTTGACCATACTGATCTTGGTCTTGAAGGGAGAGTGCAGCAGTCTTGGCCAGGTCAAGGGGGAAGAACTCAGCTTGGAAATCCTTCTCAAACTCTATCCAACTAGCAAAATCCTCCACTCCTCCTGGGCGCCAGAAGATGCACAATGCATAGGTTGAAGCTCAGCCCATCTTCATATATGAGAGAACCCAGGCAATCTTGAGGGCATCAGAGGTGAAGGCTTCATTACTCAGCTGAACATAGGTGATGCAGGACTGAAGGAAATGTTCCCCAACCTTATAGTCCCCATCAAACATGTCAAGGAGTGCAGCACAAGGAAGTTTGGAGTGGAGAGCTAAAAGGTCTGAGTTAGGGGCAGAAGCAAACCTTCCTGCAACTGTTGGAAGTGTAGGAGGAGTGGTAGAAGCAGAGTTTGGAGGGAGAGGGACACAGCTTCAGTAGTTTGATGTAGTCTAGTGAGTTTGGCAGTGTGGGAGGTAAGGGAGGCTTGAGTAAGTTGAACCTGTGTCTCTAGAGCCAGCAAGTGACTCCAGGGCTTCATCCTGAGGGCTTGAAGTGTCAGAGGGAGGGGCTGGAGGGGTTGGCTGAGTCATAGTGGAAGCACAAAGAGTAACAAGTTGCTGGTGGGGGAGGGACCTTTCAGTTGCACCAACTTATTGGAACAATTGACACAGTTGCTTTGACTTATCAAAGCAATTGAAAAGGGGCTCCCAGACCAAAACTAGAGACTTGTTCTGCTGTAAGGGTGACCTCTGGAGGCTGTGGCTAAGTCACACAACTGGCAGAGGGAGATCCAAAGTCTATTCAGTACTGTACAAGGGTCTATGGACATAACCCTGGCCAGGTGTGATGCTTCAGGAAAACTTCTAACCCTGACCCAAAGGTGCAAACTCTGGAGATTGTACCAGAAATGGAAATCCATCATAAATGGCCTTGATCTCCAGACTCACAGCACATGACCACATAAAAATATGACCAAAAGATAGCCCTTGGTAGAATGTACTTGTCACCAGAGAATGAGAGGGTGAGGGTGACAGGCAGGCTTGGAATAAAGGAAACAAACCAGAGGGTCTGGTATGAACAGTCCCCTGACACAAATGCACTGTATATATATGTACCAAGTCAATTCTGACACTCTTGACTTCCACCATTATATTCCAGGGCTCATGCCAGACAGAACAATTATTCCTTGGCAATGGTAGAAGCATTATTAGATGCCTTTGGCACTTGAGTTGGCAGAGGATATGACATTGGTTGTAAGTTCTGCAAGACACTTGTAGCCCTCTTGAATCCTGCACACATGAACTCCAGTACACATCACTTGTAGGAACCTTCCCATGGACACACACATAATTGACTCTGTCAACTCTTCTTTGTTGCAAAATCTGTGGCTGGACTGGGTATTTAGAATTTCAAGGGTTGTGAACAATTCTTCTCAAAGTCTGATGTACTAACCTCCATTTGCCATGTATTCATCTTCCATTGTCTATGAATTTGCCAAACATGTGGACAAGATGGATACCTATCAGAATCTTGATATGTTTTGAAGACTTCATATCAGATTCTGGATATCCTTTGATTAAAGGCACAGGTTATTTTCTATTCAATAACTACAAGCAAGCACTTCAGGTCATTGCTGATCAAGATATCCTTAAGACATGGATGCAAGAGCAGAACATCACAGATGCCAGCATATTTCAGCAATGGTCAAAGGAGGAGCAGGGATATTTGACAAATCTTTCCAAAAAGCCTCTTGAAGAGACATGCTGGATGGAATATTGTCAAAAACTTGTATACCTTAATGCAAGCCAGTAGGTGGCATTGTGATTCTCATCCCATGTCCACACTTACAATATGCTGGAAAAAACTCAATGAAGCATTGGCTCTCTGAAGCATCATTACTTCTGAGACTCATGGGTGCCCACAACCACAAAGCTTTGCAAGAAACAGAACATTATCATGCATTAAAGGAATATGAGAAGGATTTAATAATTGTATACAACTTAGAAAAGAGGCTGTGTGTCACACAGAGGTGGACACTAGTGAGCAATGAATGGGCCCAGGCTGCATAGAGGTGTCCAAGTGTCAGTATCAGTGATGCCTGGACACTCTTGAGGCCCTAATATATTTTAACTAACCAAGATGAATATGTCTCAAACAGGGTACATAAATGAGCATACAATTGAATTCTTGTACAGATTTGACATTGGCTCATAGGATACAAACTTTGGAAACACATTGGAAAGGTGCTCAAGGTATATGCTCAAGCAATCCAAATAGCCCTCAAAAGGTACAATCTTGCTGCTGCTTCTCTTTGCCCACCCTGCCCACAGCTGTCATGGGATGTAGTTGTTGAATATACATTTTTGAACAACTTTGATTTGCTTGCTGACACTTGCCAGGACATTTGCAAACATCCATGGGCCACACCTGAAGCACACATGCTTTTAGATGAATATTTCAAAACACAATGGGCTCATGAAGAAATTCAGCATCTAAACATTGAAATCCATTGTTTTATAACATCTATGCAGATGATGAGGAGGCCTATATAAAGAAGAAAGAAGCTCATGGAGGTTGATAGAGCTCTTGCTCTTCAGATTGGTTGCCTTGGTGAACAGCTTCCAACAATGCAATGCACAACATCGATGCAAGCTCCACAGACTTGAATCCTTGCAAAGCTTTACTGCAAACTTTGACCTGGGGATAACCAAGGAGAATGGCACTGCTTTAGTTGATCAGGATGCCAGGGGAGAAGATATGGACACTTATGAGGATGGTGGGGTTGGAAGGTCATAGAGAAGCCAAGGCAAACACTTGTGAGGAAGGCAGTATGAAAAAGGGTAATGATGTTCATAAAGACATTGACAGAGGGGAGAATGAAGATAACAAAGATGACAATACCATACTTGCAGATATTGTACATAAAGTCTTGCATTGGACATCTAGATACACCCATAATCTGCTTATGTTCTGTAGTTTTTTTATGCATTTTCATTGAGATACTGAGCTCACTGTTGGTGATGATGACAGAGGGGGCTGGATCATTGTCTGCAATGATGGAGATACATTGCCGAGACAGTGCTGATGGCAATTCATGGAAAATGTCTGTGTGATGGTCAACCGGCATGAAGTATCCCTATTGGACTTGGGTGCAGGGGACAATATTCTTGTCAAAATAATGTACAAACCATGGTAAAAATAATCCAATGGATTTCAAGATTGTCTTTGAATGTTTCTGTCAAAACAATAGAAAAAACATTGTAATTGAACCTAAAATGGTATTTCAATGGTATTTGCAATGCAATTTGAAGAGAAAGAAAGAAAGAAATTATAAGGTTTAGTAATTCATATTGATTAATTGATAAACATTATACATTAATATCAATCAACCGACAAACACTATAATTCCTGTCTTTATTTCCCTTCGAATTGTATTGCAAATACGATTGATATACCAATTTAGGTTTGGGTACAATATTTTGTCTATAGTTTTGACAGAGACATTCAAAGAAAATTTTGAAATCAATTGGGTTATTTTTACTGTGTTTTACACTGTTTTGCCAAAGAATATTGTCCCCCCCAGGTGCGAACGGCACGTGATAATTAATATTACATAAGCGGTACCAAGTGAAAAAAAATTGAGTTTTATTACTCCTAGCGGGCTTTCTCGCACGACGATGTCTCTTCTCCGGAGATCTATTCTCGGGACCTTTCGATGTCTTCCGAAATGGTCACTTGCTAGGAAAGCTTCTACAGCTACAGCACTCAAACCAAAATCAGATGTGGGGGACGAGGCTGTTGCTGCTTACAACCTGACAGGGAAGGACATGGATCGACTCCTCTTTCAACGAAACATCGGCATCTCTGCTCACATAGACTCTGGAAAAACGACATTGACGGAACGGATATTATTTTACACTGGTCGCATTCGAGACATTCATGAGGTTCGCAACATCCACCGGAACGCCTGTGACTAGATGGATAGAATTTGCGGGACATGACAGTCTGCTCAGGTTTTTGCCTGCTGTCTTTGTGTTCGTAAAGATTTCCTAAGGCACAGGCGTTTGTTAATCTCCAGTTCAAGCACTGAACAAACTGCGAACGCAGGTCCGAGGACGTGACAATGTAGGAGCTAAAATGGACAGTATGGATCTTGAACGAGAAAAAGGCATTACGATTCAAAGTGCAGCCACGTTCTGTGACTGGGAAGCGACGGACGTCGAGAAAGGTACGACGCAGAAGTACTCGGTCAACATTATCGATACGCCAGGTGAGCAGGCATTTTGTCTGAATTGTGTTCGTCTAAATGCTTTTCAGGCCACGTGGATTTTACGATCGAGGTTGAGCGAGCTCTCCGTGTCCTGGATGGTGCGGTCTTGGTTCTTTGTGCGGTTGCTGGCGTTCAGAGTCAAACGTCGACGGTGGATAGACAAATGCGTCGTTATAACGTTCCTAGGATTTCATTCGTGAACAAAATGGACAGGTGCCTCTATTCAAACATTGATTACGATGTCATTTTTAATCATTCCAAAGGCCTGGTGCCAATCCCTGGAGAATCATCACTCAAATCCGAACAAAACTTCGCATGCCTGCTGCCGCGGTCCAGGTACCAATAGGTGTCGAAGACGAGTTTAAAGGTGTTGTCGACCTTGTACATTGGAGGGCTATCTACAATGAAGGTGTCAAAGGGTATGTCGCAATTTTTCTTAATATACAGTTGTCCTAAATCGAAATCTTTGTAGTTCAACTGTCGTTGTGTCGAAGGATATTCCAGAATCGGTGGCTGAGCTAGCCAAGGAAAAACGCATCGAACTAATTGAACAGCTTGCTGAAGTCGACGAGGAAATTGGCGATCTCTTGATCAACGATGAACAACCTACCAATGCTCAAATTGCGGCAGCAGTAAGGCGTTCGACTACTGGCCTTAGATTTTCTCCCGTCTTCATGGGATCTGCCATCAAAAATACCGGTGTACAGCCACTTCTTGATGGTGTTTGCGACTATCTGCCCAATCCTTCCGAGACTGAGGTACTTGCACATGACACTGACCAGCCGCCAACGGCTCCTCAAGTTCCCCTCGTTCCTGCTGCTGATGCCCCCTTGGTCGGCCTGGCTTTCAAGCTTGAGGAGGGAAGGTTTGGTCAGTTGACGTATATGCGAGTTTATCAAGGCACTTTGAAAAAAGCCAATACCATTTATAATGCACGCACTGGAAAGAAGGTCAAGGTTCCCCGCTTGGTGCGCATGCATAGTAATGAGATGGAGGTACGTACATCTTCAGCCTCTTATGCTCCTTGTGTTGACTGTATGGCAGGACGTTGACTCTATTGGACCCGGAGAAATTTGTGCTATGTTTGGTGTCGAGTGCTCATCCGGAGACACTTTTACAGATGGTTCCACGAGTTATTCCATGGTTCGTTACAGTGCCACTCCCGTTTTCCGTATCCTGAATCGATGCCGTATTAGACTTCCATGTTTGTCCCGGAACCTGTAATTTCACTCGCCATTAAAGCCAATGGTATCGAAACACCCAACTTTTCCCGAGCGCTCAACCGCTTCCAGAAGGAAGATCCCACTTTCCGTGTCCACATGGACAAGGAGAGTAAAGAGGTGATATTCAAAGGTCTATCGTGTCTTTCATCATTCTCTAATCATTTTTGCATCTTCGGTCAGACAATTATTTCTGGGATGGGCGAGCTGCATCTTGAGATCTACGTCGAGCGAATGCGTCGCGAATATAATGTGGATTGTACCACTGGCAAGCCCCGTGTTGCTTTCCGCGAGACTATCACCCAGCGTGCGGAATTCACTTACACCCATAAGAAACAAACTGGCGGTGCAGGTCAATTTGCTAAGGTCATCGGTTATATTGAGCCTATGGAACGTGATCCCGAGACGGGCAAAGATATTGAATTCGAAAATGTCATCATGGGTGGTACAATCCCCACCAACTTTATTCCTGCCGTCGAAAAGGTAGGTGCGACTGTTAAACGTGTTCATACACCATGTCTTAAAGAATACGAAAGGGCTTTTACGAGGCCCTGGAGAAGGGTAGCCTTTCTGGCAACTTGGTCACAGGCTGCCGTTTCGTCCTCAAGGACGGTGCTTTCCACGCGGTCGATTCATCCGAATTAGCTTTTAGATTGGCTACCATTGGTGCCTTCCGTGAGGCGTACAAAAGCGCTCGTCCTGTCATTCTTGAACCCATCATGACAGTCGAGGTAATCGCGCCTGTAGAGTTCCAGAGTGCCGTTATTGGTAGCTTGAACACTCGTCGAGGCACGATTGTCGATAGTGAGGTCCGCGACGACGAGTTCACTGCCATTGCCGAAGTTGCGTTGAACGACATGTTTGGGTACTCTAACCAGCTTCGTGGTGTCACACAAGGAAAAGGCGAATTCAGCATGGAGTACAAGGTGAGCGGAACGCTTTGCGTCGTTCGTGCTCTAACATTGCCCGTATCCAGCACCACATGCCTGTGCTACCTAATCTTCAAAAGGATCTCGAAGAAGCTTATCGCAAGACCCTCCCCGCGGCCAAGAAATAGAAAAGTAGTTATACCCTCTTCTACCCTACTTTACTCGCTAGAATACTCTACCATGTTGCTGGCTCGACCACGTCGAACGGATGGACATGTATGACAAGTAATTTGAACAATCTGAAGTAAATGTGACTGTGACATAAGGCGGTCCTTACATAAGGGGACCTGGAGTCACGTTGAACGTCGAACTCGGCCTTTTCTCTCATTACATTCCGTACACAAGTAACAAACGATAATGGTGCGTAATTATCATACTCGAACGCCTCTCAGACTTAACAAAACACGTTACCCAAGGCGACTGCAACGGCGACGGAGTCGGTCCCAATTGAAACCGCCCACGAAGACATGATAGTATGTCCCAAGCTGAACGAATCTTCTCTCCATATGGTGACTATGTCATATTTCAGCATGATGCGCAACTAGACTACTACGGCAAGCGACTCGCGACGTGTTCTTCCGATCGCACCGTGAAAGTCTTCGACGTGATTGACGGCGAGGCACAACGCTCAGGCAGTGGGCACACTCTTAAGGGGTCTGTTACGTATTAGCAGGGATTTTGGCGTGACTTGATGTTTTTGGAAGGCATACAGGTCCTGTCTGGCAGGTCGCATGGGCACACCCGAAGTTCGGCCACATCCTCGCGTCGTGCTCCTATGATGGAAAGGTGTTGATCTGGAAGGAGCAACGAGGGCAGGGTTCGGCTGCTGGTGGTTGGAATAAAGTCAAGGAACACACTCTGCATACTGCTTCAGGTGTATCTGATGATTTTGGCACGATTTGTGGCTAACATACTGTGTAAAGTGAACTCCGTGTCATGGGCGCCACATGAATTGGGTGCAATCTTGGCTTGCGCGTCTTCAGACGGAAAATTGTCTGTTTTAACTTTCAAAAGTATGTGACATCATGAAGGGCTTCTTATCAGTCCTAATTTCACTATAGACGACGGCACATGGGGTGCCGACATTTTCAATGGCCACGCAATCGGATGTAACGCTGTATCATGGGCACCTGCTATCCAGCCTGGATCTCTCATCGTTCCCCAAACACAATCTCTACCCAACCAGCCCGCTCAGCCCGCATCCCTCTCTTCCGTGAAACGCTTCGCCAGCGCCGGATGCGATAACCTCGTACGGATCTGGGGATACCGTGACGATACCCAATCTTGGGTCGAGGAGGAGACACTAGAGGGCCACACTGACTGGGTTCGAGATGTCGCTTGGGCTCCAAACATTGGACTTCCCAGAAGCTACATCGCCACCGCCTCCCAGGACAAAACAGTTCTCATCTGGACGAAGGACTCGCCTACATCTCCGTGGGTCAAGAGTGCGCTTGACCCATCATCTACGATAACGTCACCCACATCTACCGCGCCTCTACCTGCAGGAAAGTTCCCTGATGTAGTTTGGCGTGTGTCCTGGAGTCTCGCTGGAAACTTATTGGCGGTGAGCTGTGGGGACGGAAAGGTGACATTGTGGAAGGAGAATTTGAAGGGTGTCTGGGAGTGTGTTAGTGACATGAGCAGTTAGATGTCTCGTCTTTTTTGTACAATTGCATCCCCGTTTTCTATTAATTCTCCTTGTGTCTTATGGGGGCGAGATATCGAGGAAAACACGTACTGCATAACCTAGCTTCATTCAAAGGATGGAATATAGGATTTTCAGATTCATCTTTACGATTTCAATAGCTAACTGGAAAATTTCTTGACCTGAACAATGAAAACACCGCGTCAAGATCACGTGTCTATAGATTTCCCGAAAATATGCACTTCTGCATTCCACGTTTGGGTCTGTCCGACTCATTTTTACGAATCTTGGTTCCGACTTGAAAAGGCGTTATTGCCTAGAACGTTCGTCTGCGGAAGAAGAATGGAAGTCAATGGTCGGCTGTGGAAGATCGGTGGTAGCGTTCGAACAAGAATTATTAATATGTCATAAAGGAACAGAAAAAAGCGAATGTCAAATACTTGCCGAACAGTAGACCTTACAATGGTTCACTAACACTGGTCGTTCCCCAAGCCTTTTTCTCCTGTGTGATTAAGGTCAAGTTGTTTCGAAACATCATAGATACCAGTCTTTACATAAATACAGAGAAATCAAAGACTGTGGTAAATCGCAGGGCGCATAGAATGAGGTAGCTTCAACCAGCAAACCCCTTTTCGCGGATGTGGATACTCCGAAATTCAATGTTCGTCGTATGAGCGATTTGACGCTGTAGTACCTCGAGCCAGGAGAAAGGATGTGGGCATTGGGTATTCAACGACCATTGCGTTTCGTGGACGCCTGATGACCCGCAGACCCAATGCTGTCTTTTCCGAATGACGCAGCGCCGTAGGCTTTTACAAATCCCCTGGTGAATAGGGAATATGCATCATTGCAAGCCTCCAAAGCCAAGTTACTGACCGTTGGGTAGCGTCCACATAATCTGATCTGTCAAAGCGTTTTGCAGTTTTGACCGACACGCCCTCGCGCGAAATCATATATCCTTTATTTTTTAAACTAGATGAAAAAAAGTCTCTTATATCCGGGTTATATGGATGAACAGTGCCCAACGTACTTCTCCCGAGTCGTGGTCATACTATCGGAAACCTTCCTTGAGACAAGCAGAATGGCATAAAAGGCGCCACTGATGAGTGCCAGAGTCTAACATAAAATTAAAACATGGTATATGATACATATTTCACCCTTTACAGGAGAGAAAGCTGCTTGCGTACCAAGGCAAGAGAGAAAATGTCAGTCCTGTGTGTTCGATATCATGAGATGAGTGCAGTCGTCACAGGGAAGCAGTCACACCAGTTGGCCATTCTCAGGAGCACTCACAGAAACAGATAGAACAGCGCTTATGTAGAGTGGATAGAACGAGGTACAACGTTGAGATGATAATATGTAGCAAGGTCGTTGTTAGGGCCTGTTCCAACTTGTCACAGCAGATGTACAGCCACTAAGATATGAATAGATCAAATGACGTTTTCTTCCCTATTAAATCTGCTACATAGTATTCAAACGAAGCCCCGCAGAAAAAGGGCTACGAAGGTATTAGCTCGCTCAAGAAGGGCTCCCGAGATCCATCGGACGCCTTTGCATCTGAACGCACAACCTTATTCCCGCTCCCGGAGGTTGAGGACTAGCCGTGACACCATGAGACTTGTGATCCTAGAAATAGAAGTATTGCATGATGAATGGATAAAGAAAGAAATAGACAGCCTACAATGTGCTGAAGCTTGCGTTGATAGCTCTGAGGTCAGGCTATATCCAGGGAGTTGGTCGATTGTCTGCCACATTAATGAGTAACTTACAGGTGCGAGCTAAAACATTAGATTAGGAATGCATCAAGGCCCGAAGCGGTGTACTAACCATAAAAATAAGGACCGAGACCAGATTCACCATGAATATGACGCCAAAATACATGACTCCTAGCGATCGGAATGTCACTCAGAAAAACATCTGCAAATTAGATGGGAATAGTGCATGCCATCAACAAGTATACGATCCCAGAGATTGGCACCGGTTCCATGTCGTCGATGAGTCTGCTGTAACACACGATACAGCGTTGCAAAGAAGACGATTGAATCTGTTGATATCGGTCAGAGAAAGAATCAGTTATTTATATAACAACAAGCTACCAAAGACTAATTCTGCAATCCATGTGAAGGCCATGCGTCTGCACCGAATTCAGTAAAACATGGAAGATTGACTACAGATATACGAATACTGACATATGTGTCCGCCCCGTCAAGATACAGCCAACAAGACCTAGGACTGCGATAAGTTCATCGTGTATCAGATTACCGCACAGATGATGCCCACCTTCTGGGAGTGTGAGGCTTGTACCGTCTGTAAAGGACCACTGCAATTGATTTAGGTTGTGAATGACCTTGATCTTGGAAACCACCGCGTACTATCTTCACGCTTAATTCCACAGCGAGGCACAAGCTACCCACTATAGCCACGACCAGGTTCCTGCCGTATATGGCGTATAAACGCAATATGAAGAGAGCTGAAGTGCCAGCTCGAGCAATGGTATGTAAAGAAGGACTAAACGGATCTACCTCCAATTGCAAATGATGTGACTACCTTCAGTGCCTCCGGAAACAGGATGTAGCGGTTGCATACCGTCATGCTCCATGGATCATGAAAGGCTAGAGCAGGAACGAAGTTGACTGGTACTTCCAGTTCAGAAGCAAAATAAAAAAAGTATACTTACAAACAATAATGACGATATATCCCAATGGTGTTGCGTAACGATTCTGTAAGATCATTTTCAACAGTTCAAGAAAAAGAAAAGCCATAGAATTCACTATAGTCCACAATATTGTTAGTGGAGTAAATTTTCTGGACCAAATACGTTCTATCTCGTCGCCCATAGTGAGAGCGATGTCATAAAAAATCATCACTAAAACGCCCTAATGAGACATGAAAAGAAAACAGTTCAACGGGAAATGTACCGCATGAGGCAAGAGAAAACATTTTGGCTGCCATTCTGACAGTGAATGGCCAAATGCCCTTGTGTGAGGGAAACCAGACAAATTAGAGCTGATCACATACAAATGGTTTGTAGCGTGTAGGAGCTCTGAGTTGCTTGGTTCGTCTGACATGATGAAAACGAGTGTGAAGTGGATGCAAAGGACTACTCAAGACCAGAAGTAAAGAACATTAGGGTCCAGCTTTCCCCGAGAGTGTCACTCGTTATAAGCGATTGAGATCAATGACCCAAGTCCAACCGCGCACACCGTCTGGTGAGGCACGGATCAACGATTGCCGACACCACCCGACGGCTCATCTGGATTTTGTCACAGAGAGAAAGAGTAGCATACGGCGATTCGGAGCTATCCCCGCATCAAAGAATGGGTATGATTACCCTCCATGGTATTGTGAAAACACGGTCTTAGGAAGGAAGTCCTTCGAGACTCATATTTTTAACATTCCGCTAGGGAACTCAGAGCCAAACCGAGGTCCGGGCGAATTCACTCTCGATGCCGTTTTCCACGTCTGGTGCCCTCGCAGGCTTCACTGAGCCATTTACTCTCTGCTCTAATACAAATCGAAATATCTTTCATTGAGGCGTTTCTTCGACCATTTCTCGATTTATTTATATTAGACTTTATTTATACCATCCAATTTGTTATATTTCTCCATATGTTTTTGTTATACTTTCGAAAATACTTAATGCCATCACTCCCGGGTTTCCCTTACTTTGTACAATCATATTCTCTTTCTTTTGTCCTTGTATATACGGCTTGCTCTATGTTTTTTCCGCTTCCATTTTCACTCATCTTTCCTTGTTGACTATCTTCTTTCACTTGTTGTTGTTAAAGTCCGGTGAAGTTCGACAGGAGCAATACACCGTGAGTGGCATTAATCGGTGGCCAGCATCCTTTGTTCGGTGACCTTGGCCACCAACGACAATGGACATGAACTTCAGACAATGGAAGAACATTATGTATATATATCACTAGATTGCGTAGAACACCCTCAGTCAATTATACAGTGACTGAAGATGAGTGCATAACTATACGAATAAGAAACAATACTTATGATTAGATTAGATTAACTGTGCATCATAGGTACCAAATACAGTCAATTATACAGTGACTGAG
>JAGGAV010015819.1:0-19110 GCA_017657295.1 Termitomyces sp. DKA64
AAGTTCTGTGATGTCTATGTGGACATTGTGAACTTTGATTGGTATGACATGATTGTCAGAACACCATTCATGAGGACCCACAATGTCCTCTTAGACTTTGTGAATGACCAGGTGGTCATTGATGGAGTGGCAACCTCAGTGCAGAAGCTGGAGTTGGAGGATACAGATGGTCACATGTGATGCTTCCATACAGTGGAGAAGCAGTTTGATGAGCAGCACTGACTCAATGGTAGACTGGAATGGCCCACCATGGAGGATGCAGTGGATGAGGATGAAGGCAGGGTTGCAGACAGCCTGTCTGTGGACCATCTGTCACTGCTGATGCTGGAGGAAGAGTATCAAAAGAGTACTCTTCAGGAGGGGGAAAGAGTGTGCCAGAAGGAGCAGGATGATCCTTCTTCACAAGGGAATGACAGATTTGGGATTGACCAATTCCAAAGGCAAACCTCAAATGGGTGTATGACCCACAGATGCCTCAGGAGTGGAATCAGGTAATTGCAGACCTGACAAGGCAAGAAGGGGTGATAAGGCCTACCCCTGCCATGGAAGTGTATATAATGGCACAAGTGGATGAAGTATCTGAGCTAAGTGAGTTCAAATACTCCTAATATGAAGCTAGGAGTAGGACAGAATCTTGTCCTACCCAGCTGAAGATCCCAGATGAACAGAACTTTGGTTGATGGCCTTGCATAATACATATGCAAGGATGGTGCCATGGCCAAAGATGACCAAGGATGAATATTGTCCTTGGCACACAGGAGATAAAGGAAAGACACAGTCACCCAAGCTCACAGAAGGCAATATTCTGCACTTTTGACAGCAGTGGTATGACAAGTTTCAAGATATTGTCAATGGTACAAAGGAAGAGCTTCCTCCATGGTGTGAAGTCAACCATGAAATCAATCTCATCAAAAAGACCAAGCAGTACTTGTACTTCATGCTGAGGTGCCTGAAGCCACTGCAGCAACAATTGCAGGACAAGATTGACCACTATGTGCAAGAAAAATGGTGGGAGCCATGTGTGGTTGATCAGGCCACACCATTGCTATGCATTCCCAAGAAAGATGGGACACTGTGGACAGCACTTGATGCTTGTCAGTGCAATGATAATACAGTTAAGGATGTAATGCCCTTACCTGATCAGGAGGTCATATGGGAAGATGTGGCTCATGCACTGGTGAGGTTGAAGATTGACCTCACCAATGTATATGAGCAAGTGAGGATATGTACTTCAGACATACCAAAAACTGCATTCATGACCATTGTGGGTATATATTGCAGTACCATCATGCAAATTGGTGATTGTAATGTGCCAGCCACCTTTCAGTGATTAATGATGTCCATCTTTAGGGATGTCATTGGAAAGTGGATGCATGTGTATTTAGACAATATATTCATCTTTTTGGATTTGATTGAGGAGCATGAACAGCACCTCAGAGTAGTCTTTGAAAGACTACATAAAAACAAGCTCTACCTCAAGTGGAAGAAGTGTGAGCTGTATGCTGAGCATGTAGAGAGTCTTGGCCATGTCATTGATTCTCAGGGTATACACCCTAATATGGATAAGTTAAACCATATCCAGGAGTGGTGCACTCCTAGAAACTATAACAATATCCAACAATTCATAGGATTGGTGAACTACATCAGAAATTTTTTACCCAATATATCAGCATATACAGGGCCACTCATGGCCATGACACAAAATGGTTCACCATTCCACTGGTGGCCAATTCACCAGCAGTGTTTTGACATGATCAAACAGATCTGTGCTGAAATCCCAGTGATTTGTCCCATATCTCATTACAAGGATCCAATATGGTTGATATGTGATGCATCAAAGACAGGCATTGGAGCAATGTATGGACAGGGACCAAGCTGGCAGAAATGTTGACCAGCTGGCTTCATGTCCAAGAAATTCATGAATGCACAGCAGAACTATGCCATGCATGAGATGGAGACTCTGGCAATCCTAGAGGCCCTCCTCAAATGGGAGGATAAGCTATTGGGATACCAGATTCATGTAATCATGGAGCACCTAGGGTACCCCCTAGAATGAATTTTGTTGGTTTGGGCTTGTTGCCTAGGGTATGCTGCCCCCAATGGCAAGGTCTGGGATGGTTGGGGACAGGCTGCCCCCAACAGCAAGATGAGGATGGGAGTTACCAATATGGGGCTGTTGCCTGGGGACATGCCACCCCCAACAGCAAGAGGAGTGCCTCCATGGGATACAAGGCCCATGAGGGTGGGACCTGCCATGGTGCCAGATGTGGCCCCACCAAGCTACACTGCAGCAATGCAACAGGCACCAGTGCAGGGATGCAGTGCACCCCCACAGTGAGGTGGTGGATTGGGCAGAGGATGTGGGGGGACTAGGGCACCCCCACCAGGTTTTGGGCAGTCAGGGGCTACAAAGTCTGTGTGGTCTCACAAATTTCAACAATATGTGGTGCCACAGTATAATGTGGCCCCACTGCCAGTGGCTGGACCCAGCCAAGCAATGGGTATGACAGGTCAACATCAACCTGCCACAATGTCTCCACAAGTAGGAGTTTCAGTCCCTGCTTATAACCACCCTGATGCAATGGAGGTGGATGAGGAGGGGCCTGAATCCATCACTGCAATGATGGAGATGTTGTCCTCTCCAAGGCAGTCATATCTACCACTGCCCACTGTGGTGCATTTGGAGGATGCACCCTCATTGTCATCAGGAATGGCAGGGCAACCAAAGGTCACCTCTGGAAGTAAAGGAAAGCAGAGGGCAATGACCAAGACATCATTGCCCCATACATTGGCAATGGAGGGTGAGTCCTCCTTGTCAACTGCCTGGAAGACAGTCAAGCAGCACTACACTGCCAAGGAGAAGGGCAAGGAAAAGGCTAAAGAGCCCAAGCCCTTGACCACAGCAGATGAGCAGATCACTCACCTGCTCCAGTGGCTGCACAATGCTGGAGTGCCAGAGGATGTTGGAGCTGATGTTGTTGAGAATTCAGTCATCCAGCTCATGTTGTCTCAAGTTCTTAATGAACTTGATTTAGTTTGCACTCAAAGGGATGAGGCTTGTTCAGACCTCTTTCAATCAGCATTTGGGAAGTGAGTGGCTACCTCCCCTAACCCTCCAGAGATGAAGAGGGCTCAAACTGGGCCTTCACAGCCAGCTGAGGGTAGTTCTTCCCATAGGGCACCTTTGGTGTCCTATGATGATATTGTGCCTGCTGGCAGTGACCAACTGATGGATGTGTGCCCCAACTTTGAGGTGCCCCATGCCACAGCTGGACCATTGAGGCCAGCAAAACCCAAGGCTGGCTCATCAAAGCCAGCCATGACTGCTGGACCATCAAGGCTAACAAATACTGAGGCTGGCTCAACATGGCCAGCTGCCACTGTTCCACAGAGCAACAAACCAATGGTCATCACCATGTCTATTGCCTATCCCATGAACATGCTGCAGGGCTCAGAGGCAGGAGTAATCAAGGTCCTTGAAGCAAGGACCTATATGTTCCCATGACCCCTGTCCCACAAGCACATTTCACCTGTGCAGCAGGACCCATGTGATGAGGAATTCTTTGTCACCCAGCAAGGGCAGGCCTTGGAGTTGGAGAGCAACTACAAGGGTGATGCTGTGCTGTCCAAGCAATGTATCTTGCACAGTGATTCAGATGATGACAATGCTGTGCATTGTCATAAAAGCAAGCACAATGCTAATGCCAAAGAGCTGTTAGCTCTTGACACAGAGAAGGCCAAGAAAGACCTTCAGCATCTTAACAATACAGTGCCTAGCCAGCTTCCAGACAGCTGGGAAACTGTGAAGGTCAGAGGGTGCTACAAGCACCATAATGACTTTAGGGGCATGCTGCACCCTAACTATTATTGGTCTCCTGTGACCAATGCAGTGTTCATTGGCAATGAGGCCCTCATCACTCAGTCTTCTGAAATGGTGGGGATTTTGCATTTATCCCCACAATATAAGATGTTATATTGTTGGGCTCCTAACTTCATGATGCCAGACCAGTGGGACTGCACCATGCAGCAGGTCCTGGAGTTGACTCCAGAGGAGTTGAGCATTTCTCTGCCAAAGGGGGACTGTCATTGGCAAGCAGTCCCCTTGCCTTCTCTTTCTACAGCCATGCTTGGCTGTACTGATAACAACACCTGTGGAGCAGGACTTAATCAAGTCCTGATCAAATGGCATTTTGACATTGATGCATGGGCTCAATACATCATGCACCATGGCCACCCAGGTTCTCAGAACCTGTATTCAGGTGTGGCAATTGATGCCTCATTATGCATGGACTGACAATCAGTCTTTGAGTACATACTAGGTCAGGCACTGGCCCCAACTGCTCATCATGCTCAGACAGCCTATATGTGGCTGTTTGCAATGGTGGTGGCCCAGCCCCATCTTTATCAAGACACAGTTGACAGCTACCATACTCATATACAGGAATTTGATGCATTCTGCCCCTACACTTTTACATTGTGTAGCCTACAAGTGTTGCCTACACAGATTCCAAATCTGAGTGCAATGGAGGTGATTCACCACCTCCTTGCTAATTGTGTGCCACCTGCCTGGGTGATCCATGCATATACCTATGGTATATGCTACTTGGATTACCACTGGTCAGGGAGTGCTATGCACATTGACCTGTTCTTGCAGGTTGACAATGAATGCCATCAGTGACTTCACACCATTGGCAAGCCCCCCCACTTGGTGGGGTATGATGGGTGGTACAACCCAACCTATGATGACAGGGAGTGCTTCCAAGTGCTCCTCCAACTTCAGGAGGGCCAAGGGGACTTCTGCTTTACACAGCCAAATGGCTACACTATGGGGAGTCACCCAGATTTACCCACTTGTTGCACCAACTGGCAGCAGTGGTTGATGCTGCCCTGGCTGAGGAAGAGATGCCCCTTGCAGTGTCTCCTTTGCCAATGGCACCATCAACAGAAGTGGGGCCCTCTCTGTCAATGGTTGATGCAACCCTGAGTTGTCAGCCATCCAGAGTGCACCCTCTCAGGCCACACTCCATATTGAAACAATGGTGGTAGACAGTGAGGTGGAGTCTTCCTTGCTTACTGAGACCAGCTCAGAGACAACCACACCTGCCATCCCTGGCCCTTTGGAGATGGCTGTAGCAGCTAATTGTCAGAGGACTACCCCTTTCTCCAACCTTTGCCCCTGTTAGACACCAATTCTCCTGGCTCATTCTGCTTCCCTGAGGCTCATTTAACAACTCCAGAGCATTCTACAGGTTTCTGAAGATCTCCAGAGACCCCTGGAACTTTCTGTGATCCATCATTGTGTAATTTGGCTAACTCCAGTCACCTATCCAGTTGTTCCCATGCCTCTGCTGCCCCCCAATGTGCCACACCAAGCAGAGGAGATTCTTGGACTTGTTCTCTTTGGATTCCCCTCTGCTAGGTGATTAGTCTACTATTTGTATTATCTATTACACATCTAATACACTTTGGATTTCCCTCTGCTAGCTGCATCACTTAGCTGTTGCTCCTGGAGGTTTCCCTTACAGCAGAACAAGTCTGCTACTCTGGTCTGGAAGCCCCTCATAGCCTGCATAGAATCTCTGAGCCACTATCTGTTGTTTCTCCACCAGGCTTAAGCACTCACAAAACTCTATGTCTCACCTGGCTAATCCAGATACTCCCTTGGAGGTCCTGGCTCCACAGGACAAGGCCTGGACTTGCCTGCTACACCTAGAGAACCAGGTGAAATTAACCCAATCCTCCCTCACACACCACATGACTGAACTCTCCACCCTCTGCCAAACCACCAAACTCATCTCCCAGTTCCTTCAGGCACTACTAGAGCACCTGACCCCTACCTCCATGCCAATCCCCACTATAGAGACTCCTCTGGTGGCTTCTGTCACCTCCCTGGCAGCTCTGGTAGCCCCCCAAGCACACATTCCCTGACTCATGCTTCCAGATGCCTATGATGGCAACTGCTCCAGCAGGGAGCATTTTCTCCAATTCTGTCTCACCTACATTCATCTCAGTAGGGACACCTTTGATTCAGATGCACTGAAAATAGCCTGGGTCTTGTCATACATAAAGATGGGGCATGCCTCGACCTATATGCTATGGGTGTATTGATGTCCCAGAGGTGTCAGGAGTTTTGTAGATTGGGCAGCCTTTGAAAAGGACTTCTGGGCAGAGTTCTTTCTGATCAACCCCACCAAGGTGGCAGCCTTAGCACTATGTGACTGGGAGCAATACAGGCAAGGAAAACAGACAATAGACAAGTACATTGACTCCTTCCAGGCACTAGTTGAGCAAGCAGCCTACCCTGATGGCCTCCAACTATGTCTCATGTTCTGGAATGGCTTACACCCTGTGCTACTGGAACACATTGACAACCTTGCTGAGGGCCACCCAGACAATGCACAGATTGCCTCCTGGTATAAAGTGGCCTGGGATCAGTGGCAGCTCATGAAGGTTCAATGGGAGCTACATTGCATGCACCCAACTCACTGCTTTGCCCACATCTCCACCCTCCAGTACACCACCCCCACTCCCCCAGCACCCACCTCTACTCTGGCCAGCTCTGCTCCATGACCTTTACTGCTGGGCATTTCCATGGACATTAATGCTACCCAACAGCACCACACCATGCTGCTGCTGTGCCAGAGATGCCAGAAACCTGGGCATTTTGCATGGCACTGCCTGTTGGGTCTTGAGGTACAGTACCTTTCTATGGCAGAGCAGGAGGAGCTTCTCCTGCAGCTGCTGGCTGCAAAGGATGCAGCTGGAGACCCTTCACCAGATGAGCTGGCAATGGAGTTGATCCTGGAGGAGAGCAGTGTTTGTGCCCCCCTCCCAGGCCTGGAGGAGGGTTTTTAGTCAAGTGGCAGATGAGATGTATGCCTCCATTGCCAAGTACTAACCAGTTCATGTGTCTGTTGATAGAAAATGAAATTGCTTCCATTAATATTGATGATCCTAAGACAACTGAACCTCAGTACCCCCCTCCAGATGTACAAACACCAACTCTGGACTCCAAGTCAGGCCCACCAATTCTGGGCAGACCTCGGCAGGGCCACCCTGCCTGGAAATGCTGGCTCCCCTGGTGGTACATGGTAGCCACAACCCCCTTGGCAAGCTCTCTGCACCTTGACATGGAAATTGAGACCACAGACACCCAGCAGGCCTGTGGAGTCCACTGCCCTCCTGGATAGTAGTGCCACAGAATTGTTCCTAGACTCAAAGTTCATCCAGTGCCACCACCTGACCACACAGCTACTGTCTCAGCCTCTTCTAGTGTTCAACATTGACAGAATGCCCAACAAGGCTGGGGCCATCAGCTCTGTGGTTGACCTTGTCCTCCACTACTGGAACCACACTAAGTGGGCCATATTTGCTGTCACTAGCCTAGGTAAGCAGGACATGATTCTTGGATTCACCTGGCTTCAGGAGCATAACCCCAAAGTAGACTGGGCCTGGGGAGACAGATGTCCCCAGAGGTGTGCCACCTGCACCACCAAAGCCAGGGAACAGTGCCAGATTGCCATTCAAGAGTGCACAGCCATTTGGGCTTGCCATGCAGGCCATCTCCCCTTCACAGATCTGGATCTTCTGGACCCCCCACCCCTGGCATTCCCCCATAGAGAGGCCCTCTACAGGAACAACCAGAGTGGTGGTGGAACCCCAGAAGAGAATCTGTTAGGGGAGTTTTGCAGTTTGCATGACCCAGAGTTCCCAGATGAAGTCATAGAGACTGGAGATTGGATATACACCACCACCCTACACTCCCTGCCACCTACAGTGGAGATCCAGGCCAGCCAGACCACCTCTCAGTGACTGGCCCAAGCCTATGCAGCTAACTCTGTGCCCTGGGAGCTCCAGGACATCATACCTCCATATTTTCATGCATTTGAGGACATGTTCTCCAAGGCCTTGTTTGATTTGCTTCCAGAGCACAAACAGTGGGACCACACCATTGAATTAATACCAGACTCCAAGCCTGCTAGCTGCAAGGTCTACCTGCTGGTGCCAAAGGAGCAAGACAAACTCAATGCCTTCCTACAGGAGAACTTAGCCTCTGGTTGCATCCACCCATCTAAATCCCTGATGACCTCTCCAGTCTTCTTCATCAAGAAGAAAGACAGCTCCCTCTGACTGGTCCAGGATTACCAGGTGCTTAATGCCATGATGGTGAAGAACTGCTACCCCCTCCCCCTCATCTCAGAGCTCATCAACAATCTCTGGGGAGCATAGTACTTCACCAAACTGGATGTCTGGTGGGGCTACAGCAATATACAGATCCAGGAGGGAGATGAGTGGAAGGCTGCCTTCTGGACCAACTGGGGATTGTTCAAACCCCTTGTTATGTTCTTTGAACTCACCAACAGCCCTGCCACCTTCCAGACAATGATGAACAACATCTTCTGGGACCTTATAGCAGAAGGCATAGCATGCATATACCTTAACAACATCCTCATTTACACGAGGAGCACCACTGGATCACACACATCATCTTGAAATGCCTCTGCCTGCACCAACTCTATTTCAAACTGGAGAAGTGTGAGTTTGAACAAACCCAGATTGAGTATCTTGGAATCTTGCATGGAGCCACAGAGATGGATCTGGTGAAGGTAGTGGGTGTGGTGGAGTGGCCAGAGCCCAAGAACAAGAAGGAAGTGTAGGCCTTCTTGGGGTTCACCAGCTTCTACTGGAGGTTCATCCAGGATTTCTCCCACCATGCCCAACTATTATTTGACCTCACTGCTGCAACTATGAGATCCACAACAAGGAGATGCTTGCCATCATCTGGTCCTTCAAAGAGTAGTGGCATTTCCTGGAGAGTGCATGGCATAAGTTTGAAGTCTGGACAGATCACAAGAACCTTGAGTACTTCTGGATGGCCAAGAAGCTTAATTGCTGACAGGCCCAGTGGCCCCTCTACTTAGCCAACTTTGACTTCTCATGGCACCACAAGCTGGGCTGGAGCATGGGGAAGCCAGATGCCTTGTCCTAGAGAGCAGACCACAGTACTGGGGGGGATGACAACAGCAACATTGTGCTCCTCCAACCTGAGTTGTTTGTGATCTGAGCCATGGAGGGCCTAGCCATTGAGGGAGCAGAGGTGGAGATCCTCTGGAACATCTGGCAGGGCAATTGGGATGGTCTGCAGGAGGAGCTGGTTGCTTGGGCAGCCCAGGCCCTCAAGTCCAGGTGCACCACCAGCATCAAGTCAGTCCATGCAGACAAATGGGCCCTCTACAATGGACTCCTGACCTTCTGGGACCATATCTACATGCCTAATGACCTGGAGCTCTGCCAGAGAATTGTAAAGCAATGCCATGCTCCCAGATTGCAGGACACCCTGGCCAGTAAAAGATGCTAGAACTGGTGTCCTGGAACTACTGGTGGCCCCAAATGTCCTGGTACATTGGATGCTACACTAGTACATGCAATCTCTGTCTCTGGACCAAGCCCCAATGCTGTCTTTTCTCTGGACAGCTGCATTCCCTGTCTATTCCCACAGAGTGGTGAAGCATTGCCTCAGTAGACTTCATCATAGAACTCCCCAACACCCATGGCTATGATGCCATCATGGTAGTGGTGGACCTCTATGGCAAGCAAGGACACTTCATCCCCACTCACACCACTTGCTCTGCCATGAGCACCACCAACCTGTACCAGAGGAATGTCTGAAAGCTGCATGGCCTCTCCAATGCCTATGTATCTGACCAGGGCCCACAATTTGTGGCAGACTTCACTTGAGAGCTCTACCAATTACTCAACATAAAGATGCACACCTCCACAGCCTACCACCCACAGTCTGATGGCCAGACTGAACATGTGAACCAGGAGCTTGAACAATACCTCCACCTCTTCTGCAATGAGCACCAGGACAACTGGGATGAGCTACTCCTCAATGCCAAGTTCCAGTACAACAACCACATTTACATGGCCATCCAGTATTCACCCTTCTTCCTGGACACCAGACATCACCCACACATGGGCTTTGAACCCCAGGCCCAGCCTTTGGAGAATGAAGCAATAAGTGAATTTATAGACCAGATGAAGATTGCACAGGAAGAGGCACAAGCAGTGCTGGCAAAGGCAAAGGCAAAGGACAATATGGCATGGTACTATGACTACAGGAGGACCCTAGAGCCCCAGTACAAGCCCAGGAATTGAGTCTACCTGGATGCCTCCAACATCATGACCACCTAGCCATCAAAGAAGCTTTTGCACCAGCAATTAGGACCCTTCATGGTGGAACAGCAGGTAGGGCCCCTAGCTTATTGACTCCAGCTTCCCATGGGAATGTGCCAGCTCCATCCAGTCTTCAACATGGTCCAACTGACTCCAGCCCCAGCAGACCCTATCCTGGGACATTGCCTGACATCTCTGCCCCCTCCAGTGGTGGTCAGCAACAGTGAGGAGTATGAGGTGGAAGAGATCCTGGATAGCCATCTGTTCTGGTGGGGACTACAATACAAGGTGAAGTGGAAAGGCTATGGAATCAAGGACATTTCCTGGAAACCCCAGAAGAATGTGCATGTGCCTGGACTGGTCAGGGAGTTCCACTAACAACATCTGGATACACTGCAAGCAGTCAGAGGGATATATCCCCTCCCCCCAGTGGACCAGGTGATCTGGAATTTTTTCTACCCCATGCATCAAGATGCCACATGCTAGAGGGGGGGTGATGTCAGGGAACTACCCCTTTCTCTGACCTCTGCCCCTGTCAGACACTGGTTTTCCTGGCCTGTTCCACTTTTCTGAGGCTTGTTTGATGACTCCAGAGCATTTTACAGGTTACTGGAGATCTCCAGAGACCCCCAGAACTTTCCATGATCCATTGTTGCATACTTTGGCTAACTCTGGTCATCTATCCAGTTGTTCCCATGCCTTTGCCACCCCCTGATGTGCTGCACTGAGCAGAGGAGATCCTTAGACTTGTTCTCTTTGGATTTCCCTCTGCTAGGTGATTAGTCTACTATTTGTATTATCTATTATACATCTAATACACTTTGGATTCCTCTCTGCTAGCTGCATGACTTAGCTGCCACTCCCAGAGGTTGCCCTTACACTAATGCTGCTATGCCTGCTGCCCCTAAAGCTGGAATTAGTGGCTCCACAGATATGGTTAATGCTGTATCAGAGTGCTGGGCAGACATAGTGAGCAGTGAGGAAGCTGCATCATTGCAGATGGACAAGCAAGATGGGTGAACTGCTAGCAGCAGTTCACTGTGTGTGACCACAGGCCATTATGGCCTGTTTTGCTATCTTCTGATGCAGTTATGGATACTGCCTCAGTGAAAATCATCATGCCCAACTTATTCTATAGGCCATTTTATGGCCTACTTTATTGCTGATGTAGGAGCCCAGAAAGTAGGGCCTGGCACAGATTTGTGGGTGGGATGCTGTATTCCACCTCTTATTACTTTGCATTGAGATGTACATACTTGAAGTGAATCTATAAATGGATTCATGAGGGGGGTATGTAACACACCTCCTGTTACACTTACTTACTTTACTTACCAACAACTAGTATAGTAGAATGTTCTCACAGTAGTGTCACCTGACACTCCTATAAATATCACTCCTATACTTATGTAAGACATTGCCTTATTTCATACTTTGTAGACAGACTAATTATTGGTTTTGTATTACAGAGTGTGAACTGTAAGCTGTGCACCTTGTAATGAAAATGTTACAGCTGGAGAAGTGTTGGGGTCTGCTGTAGTGAGCCCTGGGGGTGGGGGTTTGTCATAGGAGTCCATGGGGGGTTGGAATGTGCTCTGGGGCTGTTGGAATTAGTTGGGATACAATTTGGGGTTGTAGTGAGGCCTGGGGGTCCCAGGAATGGGTTGTGACATCACCCCCCTTCAGTGTCAAGACCCTTGAGGCATGGAGTACATTTTTGGTGAGTGGCAGCAACAAGGGAATAGAAGTCAAAGTCCAGTTGGAGAACATTAGGAAGTCTTTCCAAGAAAAATAAAAAGGGGGGAAGAACATATCCTAAGTGCCCAAGAGCTTCCCTGCCATGTTGTCCTCTAGTCCCTCCTCATCCCTACTCCTCTCCTCTCCAACAATAACAGCATCCAGGTATGAGCAGAATACAAGAAGTGCTGGGCTGAAAATGATCAGCATCAAGACCAGCAGGAAGTGGAGGTGATGTACCACCACTATAAGTCTTCCCTTCTTCTATTCAATGTCTCACTGACCTGAGTGGCAGAGCTATCAATAGCTGTCATGAACTCCTTTGGGGCTGGGAATGGTGGTGCCCATTCCTGAGGCACAATGCATCCCCCAGATGGAGGTGACTCTGGAATGTTTTGCAGAGGCCATGGGGTGGGGCTGAAGTCTCCCAACTTTGGCTTGGTGTCAATTGCAGGCTCTGATTAAGTTTTGATGTCCTTCTTATTCTTGCTTTGGCTGACTGCAGGCCCCATAGTGTCTTACCTGTGCCTGGCATGGGATTCCATGTGAGCTTGAGGCAATGGTGGTGGGGTTCTGGTGTGACTCCTTAGTGTGACTCCTGTGCCAATCCAAGCACAAGAGGTGCTCTATCTTGCAGGTATGGTGGGCAACATGCATTGTCACTGAGCAGAGCTGGGAGTTTGACTGGGTCCTGGAGTGGCTGGGGGATGGACAAGGCCACAGATGTTGGGATCAGAGGGATGCAAAGGTGGGGAGGGCAGGGAGGTGGCCCTGTGGATGAAGGTGGGCCACTGTGAGGTAAGTGTAGGGCAGAGGTGATGGGTTCAGAGGCCTGGGACAAGGGCAAGTGGTGGGCATCCCCTCCTCCCAAGGCTGGGCTCAGCATGAGGCCCCAGGACAAGGTGGCAGGGCCTGGACCCCCCCCAGGGATGGAGGCATTGCAGGGGGCCATTGTGGAGCACAAATTATTGTTTCTGCACTGACATGTAGAGGAGTTGTTGGAGCAGCTGGTGGCACAAGAGGGGAAGCTTCAGAGGATGAGGGAGGACCAGGATGTGGCATGGTGGGACAAGGATGTGGCATGGTGGAATGAGGATGTGGCAGGACAGGACCAGGAAGCCACAGTACAGTCAGCAAGCATGAGGGCTGTGGAGGTTCAGGGACTGTGAGAATGACTTTAGCAGTTGGAGGTGAGGCTGGAGGAGGGAGTTGTGGAGTGGCAGGTGGTATCCAGGGTCAGAATATCTGTGGCAAGGTAGAGGCAGAGAGATAGTGGGAGGAGTGGCTGGCCAACAAGGTGGCCTTGGGGCATGGGGCAGTCATGCATAAGTTCCCCCTCTCTGGTTTTTGGTCTTACTGATGGAACCTACTCAGATTGAATCTGGGAACTCTCAATTCTCTTAGACAGGGTGGCTGCCCTTGGATCAATCCAGGACAGGTTGGTGCAAATGCCCAGAAACCTCCCTCCAGAGTTGGAGCAGGGGGTGGGGCAGATGGGGTGACTATTGGCTGGGCACTGGCAACAGTGTCAGGTTCTGCTGACCTCAGGGGCTCAGATCCAATGAGCAAGTCCTTACTAGGCAAACACAATGTCTTACACATATAATCTGTGCTCCAGTGAGCTCCAGATAAGTGATACTGAAGATACAGGGTCAAGGAGGGGCAGTAGGACCCTAATTGTGCTTAGGTTACCCTGGTTATGAGATGTCAACCCCAACATCAACTCCCAGCCCCAAAACATGTCTGGCAGCTGCCATCCTCCTCCACCCCTACTTTTTCCATAATCTGAATGACTATGAACCCAATCTCAGCAACACTGGAGCCACCAGTACCTCCACCATGCCCAAGGTCAACCAAGAAGAGGAGGAAACAACCCTGCCCCAGTCCCTCTTACACACACCCAAAGGCTTTCCTCCAACATCTCCCAAAACTGGTACAAAGGTCTGAACTACCCCAGAATGCCCCCAGACAACCCTGGACCCTGCTGTCACAACCCTGGACCCTGCTGTCACAACCCTGGACCCTGCCACCATGACTCAACAACCAACCCCATTCACCTGGAAGCCCTTGACATCAAAATTATTGGTGCCATCCCCTTCACACAGATCCTACAAAATGGACCCCTGCTTATCAACTCCAGATCACTCCAGCACTATCAGAAGAACACCTCCATGCCAGCAACACCCCCCCTCCCCCCAAAAAAATAATCAAAAACAGAGGAACAAATTGCCAGTAACACCCCCCCTCCAAAAGTCAAAAACAGAGGAACAAATTTTACATGAAGTAGTCTTTCTGGAGTATCATAAATTTGCTGATGTATTCTCCAAAATAAGTGCAAAAGAACACCCCCCACACTAATCCTGTGACCATAAGATTGACCTCAAAGAAGGTACCTCTCCCCCCTTTGGTAAGATCTACATCATGTCAGAAGTTGAACTCTGGGCCCTCAAAGACTATCTTAACAACATGCTTGGCAGAGGTTTAATACACCCATTGATTTCTGCTGCCAGAGCTCTAGTCCTGCTTGCCAAGAAGAAGGATGGCTCCTTCTGCCTTTGTGTGGATTATTGGGGACTTAACAAAGTCACCAAAAAAAACTGATATCCTCTTCCCCTGATTGGAGACCTTGTTGACTGCCTCTGCAGTGCAAAAATATACACTAAAATAGATCTCTGCTCTGGTTACAACAACATCCAGATCACTCTGGGACATGAATGGAAGACCATGTTTGCACCTGCTATGGTCTCTTTGAGTACCTTGTCATGCCCCTTAGTATGACCAACTCCCCCACCAACTTGCAGTATTTCATAAACAACATCTTCCATGACACAAACAATGTCTTCATTATCATGTACCTGGATGACATCTATTTGAAGTCTCTAGAGGAGCACCAGGATCATGTCTGCCATGTCCTGGAATGACTCTGGGAGTACCACCTCTATGCCAAACCCAAAAAATGCACCTTGCACACCACCAAAGTCAAATATCTTGGCATTATTATCACTCTGGATGGCATATGCAAGGATCCAGCAAAATTCAAGGCCATTCTCAACTGGTTCCCACCCTAGAATGTCAAGGAGGTACAGTCCTTTTGCTAATTTCTACTGCTGGTTCATCAACAATTACTCTGGAATCATGAAACCCCTCAACCAACTCACCCAGAAGGACACCCCCTGGGACTGGGATAGCAAATGCCAGAGCATGTTCACCCTCCTCAAAGAAGCCCTCACCTCTGCCCCCATCCTCCACCACTTCAACCCCACCCTACCCATTGTGCTTGAATGTGATGCCCCTGACTATGTCATTGCCAGAATATTCTCCCAGATCGACTCTGGCAGCAAGGATTCTTGCCCTGTTGCCTTTAACACCTGCTTGATGATCCCTGTACAGCTCAACTACAACATCTACAATAAGGAGCTCCTTGCCATTGTCAAAGCCTTCCAGCAATGAAGGGCTGATCTTGAAGGAGCACCACACTGCATACAGGTCTACTCTGATCATAACAACTTACAATATTTCACTACCACCAAGCAGCTCAGCTGCCAATAAGCCTGCTGGTCTGAGACCCTCTCCAATATAACTTCACCATTCACTACTGCCCCAGTTGGCACAGTGCCAAGTGCAATGCCCTCACCTGGAGACTGGACATGTATCCCAAAATGTCATTTGAGGCTGAATGCAACACATTCAACCACTGAATGGTAATCCCCCCTGAACATCTTTATGCCATGCTAATTATGAATGAAGAAGGGATCCTCCACCAAATCTGAAATGCACTCCAGAATGATTTCTTCACCCAGCACAATCCCCAGGATAACCCCACTGATGATTCAACACCCAACCCACCTTTCATGTTGTCTCCAGACTACTGACTTCTACTCCAGGATGGCCAAATCTATGCCCCAGACCACATGTCCATCTGCCTTGACATCCTCTGCCAACACCATGATCATAAGCTCTGGGGACACCTGGGAATTTGCAAGACTCTTCAACTCATTTCCCAGACTTACCTTTGGCCAGAAATGCAGAAGGACATGACCCAATATATATGGGCTTGGAAACCATGTCTCTGGGCTGAGGTTCCCCACTATTGCCTCTACAGTTTACTAAAGCCTCTCCCCATCAGCCACTGCTCCTGGTCCATGGACAATTCTGTTATCTGGTCTGTTAGAAGGGCTACAGACCCAAAGGCAATACCCGGAAGCCCCAGAGGAATCTCTCTGGTGCCCTTGTCAAGCTCTAGGACCTCTACCAATGACACCATACAAAACCCTGAGACCTCTTGGTTAGTACTTACAAATGGCAGTATTGGGCATAACCTCTGCCTCTGGATCCATTAGGGATTCAACTCCCACCAGGAAACCTTCCTATGTGTTTATCTCCTCTCCTCTTCTCACACTCTAAAAATACTCTTAAATATCACACTAGAGCAGCAAATTTCCAAGAAGTGACTATTTTACAATATGGGTACAGAATAATACAAAAAAGAACTAAAGAAAAAAATGTGTGTCCAAGAAATGACTAGGAACTGCTGGAACTAGTCTACCCCCTCCATGCCAAGCCCTGGAACCCCCATCCCCATCTCTGCAGCTGCCAGATCCACTTCCATCTGTGTCACTACCATCGCCAGAAGTTTCTTGTGCCCAGGTAAAACCTCCCCCACATCCACCACTACATCCCACCACAATCCCAGATTCACTGCATTTTGCTGCTGGTGTTCTGCCAACAGCCTCTCCATCTGTCCCACCCCCTGCCCCAACTCTGGAGGGAGATCTCTGGGCATCTGCCCTAGCCCATCTTGAATCAATATGAAGATGGCCAAAGCCCTGTCTAACAGGATCTGGTGTTCCTGGATCCAGTTGAGTAAGTTATATCAGTAAGATTGGGGATGAGGGAGAAGAAACCCTATGCATGACACTGCCCCACTCTGAGGCTGCTTTGTTGGCTAGCTACTCCTCCTTCCTCCTGCCTGCCTCTGCCTCCACCCTGGGCACCCACACCCCTGGTGTCCCTTGCCATTCCACTACCCCTCCTGCATACTGTGCCTCCAACTGCCCCAACTGCTCCCACAACCACTGGAGCTCCAGGACATGCTTGGTGGCTGCTCATATGGCAGAAGCTTGATCCTGGCATGCTGTGTTCCTATCCCTCTGCACTCTCCTTAGTCTTCACTCACCCTCTGGAGCTTCTCTTCTCATCTCCAGAGATCCTCCCACCCTAGCAGATGCCCCATCAACTCCTCCACATGGCAACATATGGCCTTATTTGTGACTGACAACAAGGACTCCAGGACATACTGGGATGGTGCCACCAATGCCTCCAACTCAGAAGAGTACACATGGGGACTGGGAAAACCTGCCATCAGAGGTGGGGATGCCCAATGCTTCTCCTTGTCCCTCACTGACAGGGCTGCCACCCTTGCTTTACAGATGCCTCATGGTGGACCCTGTCAGGTTCTGCTGACCCCAAGGGCTCAGATCCACTGGGAAAGTTCTTAATAGGTGGACACAATGTCTTATGTGTATAATCCTTACCCTGGCAGATGGGGTCTAAAAAGTGGTCCAGGTAAGTCTGAGGAGCTCTGGTGATGTGTATGCAGTAGCATAAGCAAGGGCAAGTGCTGAAGAGTAGGATGCAGAGTTTTGGAGGTGGCTATCAAGAGGACAGGATGTGTGGGTCATGCAAGCAAAGGGAGAAGGACTGGAGGTTAAAGGAAAGTTGGGTCTAGAGTGATCAAACCTTGGGGTTAACATGGAATGGGATTTGAGCAAGTAGAAGGGGTGGCAGGAAAAGTACTGGAACATGGAGATAGAAGTGGAGACAAGAGATTAAGGAAATAGAGTTGGGACAGAACAGGCACATGAGACAATAAGGGAAATAAACAAGACAAGATGAGGCAAGAGACTTAGAACAAGACAAGATGGGAAATGGAAACAAGATAAGATTGACATGATATGGAGACAGAGACAAATGGAACAACAAGATGGAGACAGGCACAATTGTAAGTAATATTAAGACTACTGTAACTGATGTTACTCTACAACTTAAATACTGGTGAGAAACCTCCTCCAAGAATGCAGGTCTAAGGTTTGTAAGGGTGACCTCTGGGAGCAAGAGCTAAATCATGCAGCTAGCAGAGGGAAATACAAAGTATATTAGAAATGGTAACCAACAATACAAATAGTAACTAATCGCCTAGCAGAAGGGAATCTGAAGAGAACAAGTCTAAGGATCCCTGCAGCTTGGTGCAGTGCATCAACTGGTGGTGGAGGCATGGGAATGACTGTATAGACAACTGGAGCTAACCCTAATCTCAGGAAAGTACTCAATGAGGAAGTACAGCAAGTTCTGGGGGTTTCCCAAAAGGAAGAATGACCCCCAAAGATCTCTGAGGATCTTGGGGAAGGGGAGTGGGTCAAGGAGAGTCAGCATAGGTTGGGTGTGGAGGTCAGAAATGGAAGTCCCCTGACATCACCCCCCCTCTAGCATGCAGCATCTCAACATGTGGAGTAGAAGAAGTTCTGAATTGCCTAGTCAGCTGGTGAGATGGGATAAATCCCCTGAATGGCTTGGGGTGGGGAGATGGACCCAGTGAAGGTGGCAGGTGTTGCAGAGTGGCCAGAGCCCAAGAACAAGAAGGAAGTGCAGGCCTTTCTAGGCTTCACTAACTTCTACCAGAGGTTCATCCAGGACTTCTCCTACCATGCCTGACTGCTGTTCAACATCACTGCAAAGGATGCTGCCTGGAGCTGGGGCCCCCCAGAGCAGATGGCTTTTGACAGTCTCAAGCATGCCATCACCTCTGGACCTGTCCTCCCCTTCCCAGACAACAACTCTCCCTTCTGAGTGGAAGCTGACAGCTCTGACTTCACCACTGGAGCTGTTCTGTCATAACAATCCCAGGAGGATGGGAATGGCACCTGGTGGCCTTCTACCTCAAGAGCCTGAATGCAGTGGAGTGCAACTACAAAATCCATGACAAGGAGATGTTGGCCATCATCTGGTCCTTTGAGGAGTGGCAGCATTTCAGGAGGGTGCATGGCATAAGTTCAAAGTGTGGATGGACAACAAGAACCTTGAGTACTTCCAGATGGCCAAGAAGCTCAATTGCCAGCAGGCCCAATGGTCTCTCTACCTTGCCAACTTTGACTTCTTGCTGCACCACAAGCCAGGCCAGAGTATGGGAAAGCCAGACACCCT
>JAGGAV010015820.1:0-19052 GCA_017657295.1 Termitomyces sp. DKA64
GGGTTAGGGTTAGAAGTTTTCCTGAAGCATCACACCTGGCCAGGGAGCTCCTTAGACTTGTTCTCTTTGGATCTCCCTCTGCCAGGTGAGTAGTTATGTCTATAGACCCTTGTACAGTACTGAATAGACTTTGGATCTCCCTCTGCTAGTTGTGTGACTTAGCCACAGCCTCCAGAGGTTGCCCTTACAGCAGCAGCCTTCTCCTCTTCCCCACAAAGATGTGCATCAAATAGAGCTTCAGCCTCCAAAGGAGGAAAGTTGGGGGGCATTCCTATGTCACAAGGGATGTCTTGATTGGCAAGGTGGACAGGCACCATGTTACAAATGAAGGACTTGATCATGTCAGTGGACTTTTCAATGACATTGCTCAAGTCCAAATTCCCTGAAACACCATTGGGTATGAACAGAGCAATATAGGTACTGTAAAGCAGATTGTACTTGCCCTCTGTACCCTGAGCTATTTCAAGATCTGCTCTTGCTTGTAGGGCCTCCAGTGGCAGTTCATCACACTTGCCCATAACAAGTGTGCTTGCATCTATCTTGTCCCAATAAGACATGGTCAAGTCAATGTAGAATGTGGGAGTTGGAACATTGTTGGTTAATATAATGAGCATCCTAGCTCTAGACATGATTGCATGTTGAAGTGACCTAGATTGTTCACAGTGTAGACCCAACATGGTATGTAACATATTGGCAATATCCTGAACCATATATTGTATCATGAGCCACTGAACAAAAATGGTGGTGTTGGTATCTACTAGAGAGCAAACAATCTTGTGCATAGGTTTCCAGTGGGCTGAGTGACATGTTTTGTTCTGTAATAATTCATTGATGTAAAAAAAAGATATAAGCTTATAAAATGAGAGCCATACTCATGCAGCATGCAATAGAGCCACATTTTCCACACCACCTTGCCTGTTTCTTCCCCATGGGTTTTCTGCAGTATGCACAGTACTCTTTTGCCATCTGTGAACCAATGATTATATAAACACAGGGAAATCTGTCAACTTCAGAGGGTGAGAAAACAGCACCAAATAAATTACACAAAACAATGTAGTTGATTTATGAAGGCTGATGAGAATAAGCACAAGAAGACATATGGTTACACAGGTACAATTATATCAATGAAAGGAAATTTGTCAACCCAACAAATGAGTATAACATACAGACAAGAGCAAGCAGGAACAAAGTAGGACAGACGGTTGGATGAAAGTGAGGACAAAAAAACTCCGAAGAAAGGCCTCAATCTAATTCTAGATCTCGGAACTTTTTTGATTTGTGTTCACCTAAGGCAGGACATTTCGTGCTTCCTGATGGGACTTTAGGGGTTGTTTGTGTTGACCGAAAGTACCCTAAGCCACCGAAACCTTGAGAGGTTTGTGCTTCTAAGGCAGGACATTCCGTGCTTCTTGATGGGACTTTAGGGGTTGTTTGTGTTGACCGAAAGTACCCTCAGCCACCGAAACCTTAAAAGTTCGTGCTTCTTTTCCAAAAATAGCATGCTATGGATTCCCCACACCGTCTGACTGAACCTCTACCGCCACTGTCATACCTCTGTACCTCCTGACCTCCTCAAGGCCTCAACGTTCAACGTTTGACATGTGGACTGACCAGGCCTTCACTGTTGTAATCAGGCCCCTGTACTACCTATGTCATTAGCTCCCATGTTCGGTAATGTCCAATATTGGTTGCTTTCCACCCTCGTCGATGACATCGAGCACGTTGACTACCACCAAACCCTCTCACACCCTGAAGGTGACTTCTGCATAATTCTTTTTGAACTTTACACATCTAAATCATATTGATATGTCCTTTGTTCGTTTACAGGCTCTTTTGTATTTTCCAGTATTGGGTTCTCATTCTGTCACAACGACTCCAGCCCTCTACACACACAATTTAGCACTCAAGGTACATGCGGTACCTACATGATAGTGGCTCAAATATGTAGGTATATTCTACTCAAGATTGACTGTGTGCTGTGCCCAACTTTGAGTATGGCCATTGATACATACATATACAAGCTTTCTGTACTGAGGTATTATGTGAGCATTCTGTCAAATATTTGAGATTTTGGATGAAACCAATGTATGATGATACCCAAACACTAATTTAACTCATTCCTGATAGAGATCAACAGAGAATGATGGTGGGATGTAGAAAGTGGTATAAGCTATAAAGACAATGCTTGATCTCGCCTTTTGCATTTTTGTCTTACCTTTTTTCAACAAAAATACTGCATAGTATCCTTCATACAACCTTCAGATGGCTCATACTTTGATTTCTAGACATTCTATAGACTATAGAATATCCAATTGAATTTCTATGGCATCAGATATCCACCGGACCGGTGGTGATCTCGCTTCATATCTCCGATTTCTACACATTCTATAGAACATCCAGTTGAATTTCTACTATATTTTTCATGGCATTGGAACCATCAATCTATGTCAATACTCATGTTTGGTGGTTTTGCAGATGCTTTACTGAGCTGTTCTGGTCCTCTCAATGGAAGATATTTTACAGGCTTTGTATTAGACAGTGTAATGATACATTCAAAATCTTAAATAAATGCTTTGGTTATTTAACAATATTAAAAGTCGGTTAGTTGGTTGGGCAGTTGGGCAGTTGGTCAGGTGGGCCTGCAACTGCGCTATATTTGGATGTCCCCATTCAGATCTCACATCCCTAAAGGTGTGGGGTCAGTGCTCTTAGGGTACTTCCTGTCAACACAAATAACCCCACTAAAGTGCCATCAAGAAGCACATACCGTCCCTGCCGGGGGTGTTTGCGTTGGCGTTCATCATTTTGCGAAAATAATACATAACGCGTGTTGAAGGAGTTCTCCTGTGATGATATAAGCTGCGGTAGCTATAATCTCGATCAGCACATATTATACTGATGTTAAAACCCACAGAAATTGGTATTTTAGATTTTTCCGGTTACTTAGAGACAATGCATCCACAGATGGTGCATAGATCATACTTTGCGGCAATATCGTCGTCGAATTTGACTCAGGCTTCAAGGGAGATAATGTCCTCCGAGTCCGTCTCGGCAAGATTCTAAAGTAACTGCAAGAATGTTTCAACTCCACAACAGGAAGATCGGCTAGCAAGTCAATGGAGTCATCACTGTGATCGTGATCTGGTACCTTGTTCTCTTTTTTGGCAACAGCACGCTGTCTGTCAGATACCTGTTGTTGTAAGAAAAAGTTTTCGGGAACCCATTATACGTTAGTTTGAAATTGGACACATTGACCAGTAGTGTACGCCGATACTTGCTACACTTCTGATAAGTGGGCCTTACTTATAGGGTCCATTTCGACGCCAAAAGGACTGATTGCATCGAGATTGCAAGAAATTGACGCGTTGGGAAAACAGAAAAACGCGAACTCTTATTCTAGCAATCTCGCCGCAGTACCGATAGGTGAGGTATGAACACAACATCTCAATAGCGTTCACTGAAAATTCCTTCCTGTCCAGAAGACTTTTGCATGGTTGCCCAGAGTTCCATATAGCAGTGAACAGATGTATTGAGAAGTGTACTGAACTCAATAAACGGACACCAAAAACGTGGCCGCTTAAGCGCGCTTATTTCAATTTGGACATGATCCTTTTAGGAAGGTCGGATCATTCAGAACACCAGTTCGGTCGGTGACCTTGCAGGGTACTTGACGCTTGCTCATTCTGCATACAACGGCTGGTCACGAGTCGGATACTCGACGCTGTTCGCTGATTTCTAAAGGCTGTCAATCTCAGCGTATGAATCGGTCTAAAAGCCATCCAATGGGGCTTCTCTCCGTAATACCTCGCATTTTAGCAAATTAATTCCCCCGTTTATTCGAGGCCTATTTAAGTTCAAGTAAGTGACAGCTCCACTTCAACATCCCATGTCCTAATCTGTTGAATAATTTTAGCTGTGAAGATACCTCGTGTTTTACATGTGAACTCACCTTTTCTGATCAATCGATATCGACTACGAGGCGCTCGGGCATTACATATGTGCTCGACTCTTAAAGGTCTACACCGTCCATGAGGCAACTATGGCAGTCGGTTCCACTTCTTCCATCCCCTCTCTCTTCTCTACCTGTGGCCATCTACTGTCAACCATGATGAGTTTTCTCGGCTCTGGACCAGGTGGCCAGCCTCTGTCTCGACCTGTATGCGCGAATATCTTCAGTGAGGCAACTCCGCCCTCTCAGTGTACAAAATTTGGAAACAAAATGTGTTCCAAGGTCAGTAAACAATATGAGAGTCGTACTTCGCTCCTCAGGAGTTGCTTCCAGTGCCACCTTGTCCAAGTATGTGAATTGTTGTCCATTTTTTCGCTCGACTAGTGCCAACAGCAAATAAGTACTGTTCAAAGGACTGTCAAATGCAGCACTGGAAGATACACCGTGCCCATTGCAAAGGGCCTATCATCAGCACCTTGTGGCTTCCGGCTTGGGCCAACCAAAAGAGGTCCCCGGCATTCATGGATTTTGACTCTGCGTCCCCAACGCTCTCACACGAGAGTTTCGGTCTGCCCTTTGCCTACCTTTGGGGGAATCTTCCTGCCATTGATTGCCTGAATCTTTCTAACAACGAGAGCGAGTCCGCAACCGACCTAAAGATATGTTTTGCTGGTGAGTGGACTAATGGTTGCGTTTTCTTGGCGACACCTCTTGATGTCCCCTTGTTTAGCGTCCGGTGATCTTCGTAACCTTTTTAGAACGGTCAACTGCCTTCCGGAAGAGTATGACGGCCGTTGTGATATTCTGTTCAACGATTTCAATCCTCTGGTTGTTGGACACAACGTTCTGGTGTTATGGGCTCTCCTCAATCCAGAGCTAGCGGTTGACGACGCGGCGGAGTTTGCTCTCCATCTTATGTACTCATCAATGCTTACCCCTCCGATGTCCAACTTCCTTTCTCGAAGTCTTGATATCATGGATGGTCTGACTGATAGCTCCATCAGTTTCGATGGGGGAGGTACGCTCAACGTTAGATTGGCCCGTGATGATCTTGATGCCGTGATCGAAATGTTACAATCGAGATACGGTCAACGTGCCGCCATGCATGGTTATACGAAAATCATGTGTAGCCCAAAACGTCAAGACTATACAGATAGATACCTCAATTCCTTGGAGCCTGCTCATCGCCTGTCCTTTACGCGCTATCGAACTTCAGGTATACTCGCTCCATTCTGGCTGGATACTAGCAACTTTGTAGAACCGAATCGGTGAGTGTGCTGTCAAAGTAATAAAAGTGGCGCCTTACTTCTGTTAATTGGTCGGTAGTCTACTGTACTCCCCACGTGGAGACTGGCTACTTCGCGACAGCGATAGTCCATTGCATGGCTGGGACATGTCCCTCGTTTTTGCGCATGGTGAAAAATGCGGGCTCAACAGAGCCGACTCTTATGGATGCCTCTTCTTCTATCTCAAAAACGAGCTCACCAAGTTTGCAAAGCGGTTGCGTGATTGCCGGATCAACATCACAATGACGATGCTTGACGCAACAGTGCTTCCAAGTGCCATTTCTTCATCTTCACTCAAGCCCTTCTCCCCGGGATGTTTTGACCGAATAGAAACATCGAACGCGGCGGACTACATATCTGCGCCGAGAATCCTTCGTGACTGGGCTCCGTTCCTGAATCGGAGCAATAAGTTTGCGGCTATTCTGATCAATTTTATGAACTGGCAAAAGCGCTACCCCGTTTTGCCCAACATGAAAGCTGTAGGAAAGCATACATCTGAGAAATATGCATCTATCATGGTGTGTATACACTCAGTGGTATCTCATGACTAACACAATTTTCCCTCCACAAAAGGGTATCGATCTGCGAAGTATATCGCCTAGAGAATGGTCGAACCCAGTTTCCCCTACTTTAGTACGTTTGTGCGGAGGATTGTGTACTTTCGCGGACGACCATGAGCAATTCCAACTCTTCCTTCGAGACCAGAACATAGAGAAGATTGCAGCCCTTTGCGGTGTGAGACTGAGGAACATAAATCGAGTTCATCCAAAGGTTGGTAGGACATATAGATCGCCGTTGTAACTCGAATCTCTGAGTACGATTCACAGCGAGCTGGCGTACCATTGAATTCGCCACGCCTGACTATACCATCAAAACTCACGAAATCAGAATATTACAACATATGTGAGTCCTCGCTCGGTTATCATTCTATTGCCCAGTGACAAGTTCTTTGCATCCTCCTGTTCTATCTTATATCAGATTTGATTGGAGGGTCAGAGTCTACGACACGCTTTGTAGAATTTGGGTTGAGCGATTAGAACTGTGACTTGTCTTCACTGCCGTATGTTGCCAGCTACATGGTTCTTGTGTTTGATGGATAATTTGACGTCACCTGTATGTTTCAAGTTGGAGGGAACCCTTTCCGTAAGTTAACTCTAGACTGGTAACCAGCCCCTCCATGGATACAAGTCTCGGGATCTTTGTCTTTGTTGAGGGAATGGTCACTGGTCTATGTAAATTAATTCATCACAGCCACAGCCCGACATGCATCTGCGGGACTTTGCAATCCTACTTGGCGCAGTCACATCTAACTACTTACTGGCTCAGGGTGCATAGCAACCAGATAAGATATGGCACATGTTATTCTGCGGGATAATTCTTGAGAATCTTGATATCGCCATGTAGAGGCGGAAATCAAAGATTTTTAATATTCACCTTTTTTAGACTCGGACCGCTTTTGAGGATCATGTAGAAATCAAGGTCTCTTCTCCCAGTTTCTCATATACACATTCCGTGGTGTGTATACGCGCCCTGACTCTCAGAAAGCATAACCGGACAAGGTTTGGGTCATTTGAAGGACCTAGGAAAGTGGGGTGTGGCCAATATAAAGAAAACAATCCTGTCAAAACTCAAAAAAATTAGCCAAGAGGATAAGGAGAGTGTGAGTATCTTACTGAACGTATTCATTTTCTTCGTGCTTCTAAAGCCTCTACCAGAGGAAGGAAAACAATGATGAGAGATTGAACAACATACCCATCATCGACGCAACGCGTCCATCAAGGTGCCGGAAGAATCTAATGGAACCGTGTCTATCGTCAAACAACAGATGAGAAGCTTGATTTTATTGAGCAGGTCTGGGGTTGTGCAAAGCGGGCTTACCGGTTCAATCCACACTCCTCAAAGGAAGACCTGGCACACCAAACATACTTGCTGCTTTCGATGGTGTTAGCTTACTCGAAATGGGAAAGCTTGCACGGCGAGCACGGCATTGCATGCTTACAAGAAGGATTTAGACGATAAACGCAGCCTGGGCGGGAAAACAGTACGGAGGCCATAGGATCTTACCAGAGTCATTGATGAAAGACTTAGATGACAGTAAAATAGCTCAAAGTAGGTCTATTTCACGCGTGTATTGACACTAATTAACGTGCGGATATTAAGGTTACGTCAAGCCACGTTTTACATGTGCCGTATCTTAGATAAGAAAATCCTCGGAAGAAGCCCCTTGAGTCCATACGTAATTGTGGCCTTGAATGAGCGCGACTTCCCGTTTTCTGGAAAGACAGGAGGATCCGTGGTCCGACTGCTGGCTTATAACGCACACTAGAAGACGAGCATGGGTGCGACTCCTGGACCCTACACGATCACGATACGGTCGAAGTTAACGATAGCCATACCCATGCTCATGCAATGTTGGCTCACATTCACCGACCAACCTTGCGAGCAAAAAACAGAGGAAAATTACACACCAAGTCGATGGAAACGTTCTTGTCTCTTGGTCTGGGGTCTGCAGCAAATGGATTGACGCTCTCCAAGATGCCCTGTGCAAACCATAACGCGGAATCATGTTCTCATGCAGGACTTGTGCCATGTCCCAAGGTAAGATATAACGGCTCTCCGGTGGTAGTACTTAAACAAAACTCTCGCATAGTGCCAGCTAGTCAAGGTAGAGAACACCGTAACTCCTAGTATGAAGGTCACGTTGAATGAAACCTTGACTAGTATTGTTCAGCATACTGCCAAAGACAGCACTGGCCAAAACACCGTTGTGACTGTGAGCATCCTATACTAGATCCACGCTGGGAACCGCGCTGGATTCAGGAGGAACGCGAGCCTCGCTTCAACAATGCCGCTTCAGACGACCTTCCTGCATACGATTGTCTGCGACTCTCGCATAACGAAATTCAGAGAGATGCTACAAATCGCGACTTCCAACTATGTTTTGCTGGTACGTCCCAGGTCCTGAGGTTCACCGTTTCAATCCAATCGATCGATGGTTACAGCTTCTGGAGACATTCGCAACCTAGTTCAGACGGTCAATGGTTTGCCGGCGGGATACCGTGGCAAGTGTAATATCCTGCTGAACGACATTGACGCGGTTACTGTGAACAGAAACCTCGTGATCCTATACGCACTGCTAGGATCCGGTCCCTCGATCGAGCAGTCAGCAGAGATTGCAATGCACTTGATGTATTCATCTGCACTCCCTCCTACAATTGCAGCGTATCTTAGGGGGTGCGTCCGTGTCATCTATGGCGACAGGACAAGTGAAGGGAAAATGTCCTTCCAGTGTTCCTTGAGAACGCGTGGACAAGGACAAATTTTCTCGATGCAGAATACAATGGCCATGCGACGACCGATGGAGATGTTCCATTCCACCTACGACCTTCAGAAGGGTCTAAGGAGTAAGAGGACCATCATCACCGATACCAGATACGTCGACGACGTAGATCTAGCTTTTGCGAACCTGCGGCCGGCCCATCGACTCGCTCTAGTCCACTTCCGTCGAAAAGGGGTTCTGGCCCCGTTTTCGCTTTCAATCCTCGGTTTCACAGAGCCGAATCGGTGAGGTTTAGGTTTTTCTTCAACATCCAAACTGACGTGCTCAATCAAAGGCTGATGTACACCGCGGCTGGGGAATGGCTGGGCCGTCCAGGTGCAAACCCCCTAAAGGGCTGGAACATCTCCGATGTTCTGGCTACTGGAGCGAAACATGATGTAGGTTCAGCGGACATCATAGGATGCCTTTTCTTCCACGTAAAGGAGGTGCTCATGGAATTTGCGCGTCGCATGAAGAAGTTACACATAGACCTTCATCTCACACAGTTCAGCCCGTCGCTGCTTTCGAAGGGGATATCGATAGGCGTACTTCCTGCTTTCGCGGAAGGATGCTTTGATCGTGTAGATACAGCCGACCTTGCCGACCGAGAAGATATACCAGAGTTACTGGCCGACTGGGCACCAATGTTAAACAGAAGCAATGGCCAGGCATGCATAGTCATGCATTCTAGGCAGTGGCATAGAAACCGACCGAATACGACGGCTCAGTCGAACCCATGCTCCGCGGTGATGCTTGTCGAACGATGTAAAAAGGTCCCGTCTTTGGTATATCTATTATCGATCCGAGTACAAATCTTAGCTCACTGTGAAGATAGCGAACCAAAATTGAAAGTGTCTTGGCACATGGGACTAAGTCGCCTGCACTGATGCGCTTACTTGAGTCACTTGACGCATTTGTTGACCACGAAAAGGCTTTCTGTGAATACCTTTGCACAGAACAAGTCGACATGACCGCCAAAGATCTCGGGCTTCGTGTTCGTCGGTATAACCGCGTAAATCCCAAGGTTTGTCCATAGAGTGACAAGTTTTTTCTACACCTCTTGACGAGGTTCTTCTCTATCAGAGACTCGGTGTGTCGATTGATGCCCCTCAACAGAGATTGCCGAATCTCTCGCGTGACGAGTTCTACAATTTGTGTGAGTCATACAAAAAATTTGGCATATAAGCAACTAACTTTTGTACCACGTTAGTCACGATCGGCGGAGGTGATCTGTTGACGCGGTTCGTCGAGTTTGAGGCCACGAAATAGTTAGGAGTGACGTAAATAAAAAAAAACCTCAGTAGCTCGTATGCCTTGAAACACGAACTTGAGCTACGAGAGTTAGTATTGAGACAGTCTGACGATGCCTCATTGATCATCAAGTGCCTCTTCAAACGTCTATTTTGATTTGTGCAACGATCTAGGGTGGCAAGTCGTGTATCCTCGACGGTGGTATATTAGTGGCAACGTCCGCGAATCTTCTTCGTCCGCATCCTTCATATCCAACGTCTCTACCCGCAACACTCGAGCTATATAAAGCTCGGAAACTAACGCATCTCCTGGGCTTGAAATATGTACTTCACAGCGTCCTTTCCCCCTCCCCAAATACTCCAGATCATGCAGAGGTATCCGCTTCGTTACCAGCTGACAAGACAGTGATCCAAGAGCCCCTTCAATTACGGGGTGACTCTCCCTTGTGAGAGAATATGAAGTAGAGGAAAATGGTTCCGGATGGAGGTCGGCGCGAGAAAACTTGATAGCTATGTCTTCCTGCCCTGCTGACAACAGGTTGATAACCATATGCGAGGTATCTTGTGATTGCACATTATTGAGGATATTGGCCATCCGGGAAGGTACGCGTAGAGCAAACGATATAAGGGGGTATGGGTGCATGGCAATCGACGTGAAAGACGAGAGAGTTGCGCCGTGGTATGGATGATCTGAGGTTGCCGAAGGTATTTTCGTTGTGACTACTGCCACAGGCTGAGCCGTATGGCGCAGAAGCTCTCGTAAACGGTGCCGGGTAAGTTCTCCATGGCGAATATCCGTCGCAAAACCGCGAAGAAATTTTGTGATTACAATTCTGGGCATAGAAGTACTGTCGACGAACTAGGATATGAAACGTGACCTAGATATGCAACGTGACCCAGATATGAAACGTGACCTAGATATGAAACGTGACCTAGATATGAAACGTGACCCTAGATATGAGTATGACCTAGATATGAAACCATGGGAGGTAATGGGCTTCTACTTCCTGCATTTCTCTGCCGAAAATTGTCAGCAAGGCTATATATGTGCTCCATCAATCCATCAACTCAGATTTTATATATGTGGGGGAGAAAAAAAGTACCAAAATCAAGGTCATAAGGATGAGGAAAATCTACTATTTCATCTCAGTCTATCTTTGAATTGTTGGAAGTGGAGTCCTGATCTAAATGGTACAGAGTATAAGTATTCCCTCAGTCTTCATATAATTGACTGATATTTGTGCATACTTAAATGGTACAGAGTGTAAGTATCTCTACAGTATGCATAAGTGTTCATCCATGTAGTGGTAAGTAATTTAGCTCACCTGCAGTCTCTATATAATCAACTGAGGGTGCTCTTTGCTAGCATTGAGTATATATATATCTCCTTGTTCTTTGTCACTTTTGTTCATAACAAAGAGACCAGGCACTGATCAGGGCCTGCCCATCCATGCCTTGATGGTTGATGCTCATGGTGCCTTGTATTCAGATCACAACACTCCTTACTGTGAGCCTCACTGAGAGACCTCAACATGAGTTTCACCAAGAGACTCCTCCTTGTGTAGGATCCTGGAATAGCCCAAGTGCTGACTGGAGGGTTGAGAACTGTGGTGCAGGCAAAGCTTTGGTGAAAATGTCTGCAACCTGATGCTTGGTGTTGATATATTGCAATGTGATTTCATCTGATGCCACACACTCCCTTAAGAAGTGATGTTTAATATTGATGTGTTTGATGTGTTGGTGCAACATTAGATCCTCAGACAGGTTCATTACAGAGTTGTTATCACATAGAAGGGTGGTAGCACCTGCTGTAGTGTGTCCTATAGCATTCAGGAGCTGCAGCTTCAAATGCCACCATATATTTGGCCTTGCATGAGGATGCCACAACAGTATGCTGTTTCCAAGTTGACCATGAGATTATGTCTGACCCCAGGGCATTGTTTGGTGTCCAGACAGTTTACATAGTCAGAGTCCATAAAATCCTACCAGTTTTATAGGGTCTTTATCTCCTAAGACCAGCTCAAGTGTCCAAGTTCCCTTCAGATACTGAAGTATCCTGACTGCAGCATGCTAGTGTGTCTGTTTGTAGCAGTCAAGGTACTGCAAGAGTTGTTGCACAGCATACTGGATATCAGGGTGTGTCAAGACTGCCAGCCATAGGAGGCCACCAATCAACTGTCTGTAGAGTATTTGCACTGTCTTTTTATGTTCCTTGTCAGTCAGCTTTATTAGGTCTACTTGTTGCAATTTTGTCCCAGGTTCCATAGGGATCAACATGGATGTAGCATCAGTTTGGCCAAACTGCTGGACAAGTCCATTAATCAAGATGGTTTGTGATAGACATACTAGATTATCTCTTCTGTTTCACTCCACTGCAATTCCTAAGATGTGTTTTGGATCCCCAAATCTGCAATTGTCCAGATGTTCTTCATCTCCTGTTTGAATTGTTCATTAGCTTTCTTGGCACTTGCAATTTCAAGGAAGTCACTGACATGTACCCCTGCAATAATGGTACTCTGATCATCCTTTCTATAGTAGACATGTGCTTTGCATGCTAGCCTCATGAACCCCCACCTCTTCATATAGTTATCCAGCATCTTGTTCCAGATACACCCTGCCTGTTTTATACCATGTAATCCCTTTTTCAGTTTGCATATGTACCTTTTCTTCCCTGCCTCCTCAAATCCTCTGGGTTGCTCCATATATATAATCTGCCTCCTCTGGAAAATTCCATTCAAAAAAGCAGTTTTGACATTGATTTGGTTGGCATTCCATTCAAGCAATGCTGCAAGGTGTAATAAAATTCTCCAAGATTCTGCACATGCTGTAAGTGATGTAATCTTTGTGTAGTCTCTGCCATACACTTAATTGAAGCCTTGGACAACATGACATGTTTTGAACCTGGTGATCTTACCAATCTCATCCCTCTTGATCAAGAACACTGGTTGACCTTTCAAGATACATTGGCCTCTTGGAACTTCCTCTTGGGAGACAAGAGTCTATACCCCCATTTCCTTCAAAGAGTCAAGTTCCTCATAGTAAGATTTCATCCACTGTGGGCCATCAGGTGAGTTCTTCACTTTTTCTCACGTTTTTGGGGTATCCTGGTCTGCCTCAGAGTTGAGATCTGGTGAGTTGCAGATTGTATATAGTGTTGCTAGGACCTGATTGAGGCTGGGCACCTCCTTGTCAGCAATGACATTATGCTCTGGGACTAACCTTAACTTTTTGATTGCCCTTTTTCTCTCCACATTTGCTTCTGCAATCTACTCTGCCACCTCCTTTGATTCTCTCACTGCTCTCTCTGTTCCTGTCTCTGCATGGTCCCCCTTACTGGCTTTTTTTGTTGGGATTGTCATCCTTGTTGATTGTTGCACTTGCACTTCTAGTATGTCTTCATTTGTGGGTAGCTGATTAGGCATGGCAAGCTTAGGAATGTTATGGACAATCCCTGGCACATATTTGGCACATCTTCATTCTCCTGTAACACAGTGGATATTAGTTAGTTGGTTGCATTTTTAGCAATGGAGTTCATTGTTCTGAAGTCTTCATTATTTTCAGCTTCATCATTGGTTACTTGGGGATTGGATGAGTCATTGTGGCTTTCAATAAATTGCACATGATATGAGCTGTAAACTTTCTTTGCTGCATGATTGTAGCATTGCTATGCCTTTGAGTTCTGGTCATATCCAATAAGGACACATTCAATAGATCACTTGTAGATCTTGGGATCATATTTATTCTGTATGAGCACAAATACCTGGCATCCAATCTTGCAAATGTGTGAGTAGTTTGGCTTCTTCTTGTACCATCATTCATCTGGTGTGACATTCTATATGGCTGAGGTTTTTGTTTTTCCATGAAGGTGTGTTGCCATTAGGTAGAACTCATCTTATAAGTAGGGTGAGCATTTTGCTGTGATTCTCATTGCACATGCTTTGCCCATGAGTGTGCAGTGCATTTGTTCTATGTGGCCAATGTGTGCTGACATGTAAGAGGCACCAACTTCTAGCCTGATCCCCCTTTCCTTATACCATGCCTTGTGATTTTCTCCATTAATTTCACCATCATGCCCTGTTTGTAATACCTTGAGCTCAAGTCCAGTCTTATTCTCTTGCACCAGTATCCATGTCTTCAGCTCATCAAAGCCATTATTCTTTGCCTTTAATAGAATCAACTAAGGTTTGTTTGTGAAATTGTCAATAATATTCATCATATAGTTACTGCCTGTTCTAGATGTGACAGCTGATTGCCCAGTCAGATCTACCCAGATGGTCTATAGCTTCCTCATTGCCCTATGCCCTTCCCCCTCTTTTCTTTCCTTTGGTACCAGTATCCTGTTTGGCTTTTCCAGAATGCAAATGTTACACTTGAGAGGTCTTGAGGGGAAGGAGGAAGGCATACCTTTAATCATCCTGGCATGTGCCATCTGGAGAATAGACTGATATTTGGCATGACCAAGGCAAAGGTGCCAAGATTTGAGGTTGGGTGCTGCATGGACTGCAAAGGCATGATCACTATTTATGAAGTCAAGTGCATAGAGGTCATGATGGGTGAGAAGGGTGCTCATGGCAATGAGCTTGTTATTATTTGTCATTGTGGAGTAGCTCTAACATTGTCAAACAATGTGGTAATTTCAACTTGGCAGGCAAGCTTGCTGATGGAGAAGAGATGTACAGTTGATTTTGGGACATGTAATGCATTGTGTAGCTGCAGGTACATGTTATTTGTGGTGCAGAAATGCATGGTGCCAATGGCCATTGCTGCAATAGATAAGCTACCTACTCCACAAATTAGTCTTTCAGTGGTTGGGGTTATTGTTATGAAATCAGCAATGTCAGGAGAGGTGTGGATGTTTGTGCCTGAGTCAAGGAAAAACAGTTCTACTGTCTTGTCCTGGCATGATAGAGCAGTGTATTCCTCCCAGTCAACCCCAGCTCTCAGTTTATCTTCATACATAATCCATGCATCAAATTCCAATCCTTCAATGTCTGACAGGGTCCCATTGGCTTTGAAAATTGCATCAGAAGCCAGGCCTACAAATTTGAGTTTCTGAAATAGATTGGTTGTGGACTGTGTGGCAAGGTATGCTGCCATGGTCTTGGAGTTGGCCTCCAGAGTGAATGTGCTGCCACCTGTTGGCATGAAGGTAATATTCAATATCTTTTTCTTCTTCTTGTCCCTCTTCTCATAATATGCCAGTCTAGCCTTCTTGGACTCCTCAAGAGTTTTCCCTGCCATTGCATCACCCTCCAGGATGCACCACAGTGCAGTATGTCTAGTGTATGTCTGGATTAATCTGCCATGCCCCTTGCAGATGGTGCATGTTAATTTGTTTCCATGGAATGGTTTTGTAGTGAACATGGTTGGTGTAGTGTCTGTAAGCATGTTCCCAGCTTTGTCAGCATCTAGTAGTGTCTGTTTGTCTTCCAAGTAGTGTTGAATAATTTCCACTAGTTTGTACCTTTTGATGTCACCAGCTGGTCCAATATCCCTCAATATGATTGATTACATATACAAGAACAACTTCTCTGACAGTGCTGATAATACAGTGATTAACTTGAATAGGTCCTTGGTCACCTCCTACATCAGTCAATCTTATCAAAAATTGTGTCAATTGTTTTGGTGAGTGGTTCAGATAGGGTGCATTTTGTAGTGAGGGCCTCTTGCAGTAGTTGTACCTACTTTATGGGCACTGCTCCTTCATGACAGTCTCTCAAGCCACAGGATCCTCCAAATGAGCATGCAGTACACTTGTTAGCTGTCGATGCATGGTATGCTCATGGCTTGTATGTGGCATGTGGAGTGGGCAGTGGGTCAAAGACATATATACTCCCAGAGCTGAATCAGGGGAAGCTCCAGTTTCATAGCAAAAGCCCACTATATACTTTCCATCATCTTTGTCAAGTACATGACTGCCCCATGATGATGTAATTTTGCCAACAGATATGATTATTGGGTCACTTCCATTGTCAACAAGACACATTTCCACTATTCTAGTGGCCATTAGCTGAGGGGATTCCTCCATCTCACCCATTAGCATAATGAGGGGACAGTAGATTCAGGTGTGTGTGTGTAGGGGGGTGGGTGGGTGGCAATAAGATCAAGAACAATCTTATAAAGATCAAGCAGTTGTCTTGGCAGTAGTGAATAAGCAGTGTTGCTCACAAGAGTCAAGGAAATCAAGGAGATTGTTCTTTCAGAACTGGGTGCTTTAGCAGCACAATCTTATAACCTGTTAGAAGTGGAGTCCTGATTTAAATGGTACAGAGTGTAAGTATCTCCTCAGTCTCAGTATAATCAACTGATATTTGTGTATACCTAAATGATACAAAGTGCAAGTATCTCTACAGTATGCATAAGTGTTTGTCCATATTGTGGTAAGTAATTTAGCTCACCCTCAGTCTCCATATAATCAACTGAGGGTGCTTTTTGCTAGCATTGAGTATATATATATATATTTCCTTGTTCTTTGTCCCTTTTGTCCATAACAAAGAGACCAGGCCCTGATCAGGGCCCACTCATCCATGCCTTGATGGTTGATGCTCATGGTGCCTTGCATCCAGATCACAATATGAATTGTGAGAGAAATTCAAGCCTGATAATTCTCAGGAGAGACATGCTTTTATTATGGCATATATCACATCAAACTATCATAGCTTAGGAATATTCTATGCATGGGATTAGACAATGCAGGCTTTGTATAAGGAGGGATGGATTTGTGTGACAAAATTTGAAACTCAACTTAGCTTTCACATTTCAATGCAACTCATTTTGAATGTCTTCAGCACACCACAACTGGGATTTCTCAGATTTTCTCTCTATTCTCAACATTAATTGTATTTATCATTATGGGCAAACATGCAGTATTGGTCAAGCAAGCATAATTAGTTGAGAAAGCAGGCTGAAAAGCCAGGGTTGTTGGCTTAGGAGGCTTATTATTCTCATCTACTGATTTTGAAATATGTGTTGTGAAAGAGGACACAAAGAAGCAGTGGATGATGGATGTGGGTAAGTACAAGTTTGGCATGTGCAGGTTTGGCATTTGACATTTGGCATGTGAGTGGCAACATTGTGGAATCTGAAAGTTTGACAGGGGTCACATATCCATCACATTTATTTTCCCTCAAAAATGACTCTCCCACAATCCTATATGAGCAAGAAAATTTACAAAATTTAGATTATATGTACTTGAGATATCGAAGACCAAATATCCAGAATTCTTAAAGGATCTGTATAGGATTGAGGAAAGCCAACATCATCTGAAATCTCATTGTACATTTAGTCCTTCAACAGTAACAGTCTGCAAAATAGAGGAATTGAATGAATGCAGCACACATTTCAAACAGCAGCATCATGGTCACATGTCTTTGGACATCCCTTTCTGCAATCCACCACATACTTGGTACATGTCAGGTTTTGCTGACCATGGAGGCCCAGCTATACTGGGCAAGTCCTTACTAGGTAGACACAATGTCTACATGTACAATCCTGTGCTCTGGCAATGAAAACACAGTCAACATTTGTGCAGCATATGAGGAGCACTGGGTGGAGTATGATTGGCAGCAGGATTGGTGCAGGGTGGACACCATGTATTGCCACTGTAAGTGCCCTGACTTCAGAAATGATGACTGCTGACTTTAATCATAGAGCTGTCCCTTGCTGTAGCTAGGTCCTCCAGGAGTCCTTCCCTGGCTGGGGGCTTGGGGCAGCCTGCTCAATCAGTCCCCTAGCTGCCAGTTTGTCCCCCAAGGTTAGTACTGGGATTGGAGATAGTACAGACCAATCTGGAGGCCCAGAGAATGGCACAGGCAGAGGTGACTGCAGAACAGTTTGCAGAGGTAGTGGGGTGGATTTGAGGGCCTCCTATCCTAGAGTGGTGTTGAGTGCAAGCCCCAGTAAGTTCCTTGGTGATCATGGTCCCTATCCCAGCTAAGCCATTATTCAGTGTGTCACCTGTGCTTGCCATGGGGAGCCCTGTGAGTTTGAGGAGCTGGTGATGGGGTGGGTCCTGCTGGGACTTGTCTGTATGCCTTCCATGCCATGCAAGGCCTGTATCATGGGACTGGCACATGGCCTGCATTACCATGGAGCAGGGATGGGAGTTGATATTGGATCACAGACTAACTGGATGAGGGACAGAGAGGTTGGGTCTTGGGGTGCAAGAAAGGGGTGTCTCAGCCTTGGGGCTCCAGAGTAGAGGGAGAGGGAGACAGGAGTTGATCTGTAGAGAAGGTTGGGCCTCCATGAGGTGGGTGTAGGGAAGGGACCCCAATGGCACAGGCCAAGGGCAAGCAGAGGCCATCCCCTCCTCCAGAAGCTGGGCTGAACAAGAGGCCCTAGAGGGAGGCAGCAATGGCTGGTCTTCCTGGCCCCCACATGTATTCCCTGAAGTTGGGGGCTTTGGTGGGGCAGCCCAGTGACTCTACTCTGCATTGGCAAGTGGCATAGCTAGAGGGGAAACTGTAAGGGGACTGGTTTTTGGACTATCCCACCCTTGCTAGGCTTAGCCTGTGGGGATTGGCACCTCTATCTAGCCAACCTCCAAGCCACCTGGCCCTTCTTACTCCCTCACCATCTTAGCTCCCAGGCCTAATGGGTATATTGTACTTGGCACATGGTGTATTGTTGTCCATCATTGATCTTTTGACTACCAGACCCAATTAGTCAGTAGTTTGTAGTCATTGGCCTCCCCTCTGTTATAAGGCTGTAGTCGGCAGCCCCTGGGCTGTAAGGGAACTTTGGCCATGGATAGTCCTAACCCAGCCCACCACTCATGATCTGATGCTCACATCAAGAGGCAAGCAGCAAGCAAGCAAGCCAAGGGCATGGCAAGCAAGAGGCAGGCATCCAATGAGAGGCAAAGGTGGAGGGTGAGGCAGAAGGCAAGGGGCTGCACTGGCCAAGCTCACAGTCATGCTAGTGAATAAACCTGGAAGCAATGCTATTGTCCAGACTGGGGATATCCTATCCCCACATCCACCTTTATACTACAAGGCTACCTGATGACTAAGTACCTATGACTACTAAGCTGGAGGCCACTGACTACAACCTATTGACTAAGTGGAGGCCAATGACTACAAACTATTGACTAATCAGGCCCAGTAGTAGAAGAATCAATGATTGACAAGAATATACCATGTGCCAAGCACAATATACCCTTTAGGTGTTAGAATCCCAGTAAATAGCAGCAATATATCAGGTGCAACCAACACCTAGATAATACAATGTAAGCTTAATCCTCAGAA
>JAGGAV010015821.1:0-18996 GCA_017657295.1 Termitomyces sp. DKA64
CTTCCACAGGTTCCAGATCACTTCCTCATGACTTAGATCACTTCCTGCTATGACTTAGATCACTTCCACCTGACTCAAATTACTTCCATCTGACTTAGATCACTTCCACCTGTGTTAGATCACTCCCACCTGACTTAGATTGCTTCCAGCTTCCCCTTTTAGTAGTGTCCTACAGCTATATAAGGTCCCCTAGTCTGTAGCTACACTCCAGTCTTGAGATTACCTATTGTGTCTGCTTTTTACTTGTGTTCATCCTCCTGTCTCTTTCTCTTCAATCTATCAGTTTCCAGGTTTACCTTTCTCAGTTTTCTTATTTCTCAACTCAACCACATACTTGTTTGCTATCAAGTCTGCCCAGGTGGTTCTTTTGCTCTGTAGTGGGTAACCCAGACATATGTCACATGAAGGCAATAAACTTGTGGCCCAACCCCATGACAACCAAAATGCTGACATTGGCCATAGCTCTTACAGCAAAACCCAAAAATGTTGCAGGACTCATGTATGTCAAACTTATGGATGAGGAAGAGAGCAGAAATGAGGACACAGATGATTCTTACATGTATGCCATTATGCCTCCATTATCAGACCCTCCCCCCTATCTGCACCCCACATGACAGCAGTATTGGAGTTGTCAGAGCCCACCCTTGCATCTTTCCCCTTATCTGTCAGAGCAATTCTAGATAACAGATGCCCCTCTATAGTGATTAGCAATAAACTGGTCTCAACACTAGGCTTATGTACAAAGGTTCCCTCTCACAAAACACAAAGACAACCACACATTATTAACACACTATCACCATTGACTTGTAACAAATACATATGTCTGAGGTGACAATAGGAAATGGTGCATGGAAGTCAAAGGTCTTTAAAGCTAAAGTCAATGCTGGTCTTCCTGTACCACTACTTCTATAGATCCCATTTTGTCTGCCAAGAATTTAGTATTAGACATTAAGTCCAACACAACAATTGACAAAAGTACAGGATTTGACATTGCCAACCTGCCCTCTCTTCTGTGATCCTCAAGCACTCATCCCATGGCTTGTACATGCATGCACCCCAAGAAGATGCATGGCACAGCCCATCACACACAAGTTACACCAATTCATTGCAAAGATTATGCCTCACCAAACTAGATCAAGGCTCTGATTAGAGAGCAAGTTGGAAGCCTATCCCTAAAAAGATCTTGACCAAGAAGATATGATGGCAAAGGCCACCTATGCAGATCATTTCCCAGCAGAACCAAAGACAACAAACAATGTCCCTGATCACATCTACCATTGGATTAGACTCAAGGACTTGCAGATTGTGAACTCACAGGGGTACTCTGCACCCAAGAAATTCCATGAGCTGTGGAAGAAGCTACTGGAGGAATATCTAGCTGCAGGCCAGCTATGTCCTTCTTTGTCTCAGTTTGCCTTGCCCACCTTCTGTATCTCTAAGCACCAAGAGAGAGTTCCTGTTTTCACCATCCCTTTCCAGTAGGTGAATGACTATCAACTACTGAATCAGAACATGATCAGAGACAGTTTTCCACTCCCCCACATTAATGATATTCTCACTGACTGTGAAAAAGGTAAAATACTTGGCAAGATTGATATGATAAATGCTTTTTTCCAGACAAGAGTTCACCCCAACAACATCCATTTCACTGCAATTCACATGCCATGGAGTTTCTATGAGTGGGTGGTCACAATGGGGGGGGGGGTGTAATGCACCTTCTATGCACCAGCAGGAGATGACAGATGCACTACAAGAGCTCATTGGAATTATTTGCCATGTATACCTTGACAATATCATCATCTGGTCAGACTCAATAGAGAAACATGAAGAAGATCTCTAAAAGGTTATGGAGTCTGGCACACTAACCTTTATTGCAACCTGCAAAAATCTCAGTTGGCTTCTGAACTGCACTTGTCTTGAGGGAGGGCATCTGACCAGATCCTTGCAAGGTTGACAAAACAGCCCATGCCCACCACCACCACCACCACCAACATTTGGGGGCTTGGCCTCCTTTGTTACTTCTCTCTGTTCATCCCTGCCTTGGCTGAACATACAAGTGTGCTCACACCACTTACAAACAAAGAGTGTAACAAAGAATTCCCAACTTGGATGAAGAAACAAGAGAAAGCCTGAAACACCATATGCCACCATAATAACCAACCCCAAAATGTTGATGGTCATCTTTATCCCAGATGCCTATGGCAATGCCAGATGCTGGTTTGATGGCATGTGTGCTGGCCTACACCAGGTCACCTCCCAAGTCAGTTTCCCTAATGGTGGATTGAAGTAGACCCAGAGCCACTCAGAGAAATTGTAACTGGTTATAAGGATGACTCCTTTGTCCAGCACGTTCAGGACAGCATAGCCAAAGGCAGCACTGTAGGTGCAAAACTAGACAATGGCCTGCTGTACCTTGGGAAACATCTACTCATTCTGAGCAGCACTTGCATATGTGAACTGCTCTATCACTTGGCTCATGACATGCTTAGGCATTTTGGGTTCAAAAAAAGTTATGCTGTCTTGCAAGAGTTGTACTACTGGCCTCACATAAGGTGCAATTTGGAGAAGGCATACATTCCCTCATGCATCCCCTGCCAGAGGAACAAGGATTGCACCACCAAGGCAATAATGGGTGAAGAAGTATGCTTTGTGGATATGCATTCAAAAGACTCAGCAGTGCAGATTGCCTTAGTGCTGTTCAACAAGTGGTATCACAAGAACAGTCTCATGACTCAGATTATCTCTGACTAAGACAAGCTTTTGATTGCTGAGGTCTGGAAAGAGCTACATAAACTCACAGGTGTTAAACTCAAGATGTCCACTTCTTATCACCCTGAGACAGACAGCAGCAGCAAGCACACAAACAAGACCATTGTTCAGGCCATATAATATCTTGTAGACCAAGACCAGAAGGGTTGGCTTGCCATGCCACCCCGCATGAGGTTCATGATCATGAATACAGTTAATTCCCTTACTGGGTTCTCTCCCTTTCAGCTTAAGACAGGATGCTCTCCACAGGTCATCTCCCCATTGGCACCTCTACCAGACAGAGCATGAAAAGACAGAAGGACTGCACATGATATAATTGACAAACTACAAAAAGACATACAGTAAGCCCAAGATAATGTCCTTGCCACCAAGGTCCATCAGGCATATCATGCGAACAAGTGGAGAGCAGAGGAGGAGATCTATGAGGTCAGGGATTTTGTGATGCTCATGACCAACACTGCCATAGGGAGTTCAAGTGGAAGGGTAAGTCCTCAAGATGATGGTCTGTACAAAGTGGTTGCCACCTTCCCAGATAGACTGGAATACACCTTATGCCTCCCTAACAATAAGAAATGCACTTTCCTGGGGTTCCATGCCAGCCTCCTCAAGCATCACTTCCCTAACAACTCCTCTTTGCTCCTGGACTGAGAATATGGCCATCCTGGACCTGTGGTGATAGAAGACAGGGCTACTGATCACCACATCATTGACAAAATAATTGACAAACATAGGCAGGGCCACAAATACCAATATCTGGTGCATTGGGTTAGCTTCCTTCCAGAACATGACGAGTGGCTGCCCCATGCTGAGTTGGAGCAATGCAAGGCCTTGGATGGCAAGCTCTCAGAGGGGGGAGGGGTGTAAGCTTGCTGGATAAGCTTATGATGTTTGCATCACCACTTACTGCTTTTGCAATTGTGGCACTGACATGTGATCTTGCTGACTCAAAAGTCTTTGATTCTCACCTTCATTTTCTTGTCCTAACTACAAGTAAACAAAGGTGAGCTTTTAGAATGCATTTATTATATTCCTTGTCCTAACTAGAAGTAAACAAAGTGTTTTTTACCTTGTCAGTTTGGATCACAGTGAGGCTGTTTTACAACAGCCTTTCAATTAGTTGATCAGACTAATATCAGTGCCACAGTTGGGTGTGTTTGAGGGGAGTCTGGAACTCGACACCACAGACACTATTCATTGTGTTGGGCCAGGCACCACTCATCACAATATGTCAGGCCCAGGCACTGTTGCTACCACATCAAGGATAATGCACCATTGTTCCTGTCCCTCTTCATATATATATTGGACTCACCATAGATAGTGTTGGAAGACATTCCACTAAGCTTACATAAAGTAAACCCAACCCATCTGGTCAGTGGATACCCCCCTCTGTCCTGGAATCACCAGGGTTGGTAACCACACTCATGATGTTTCTCCCAACCCATAATCAAATTTGGGCTCAAAGGCTTCATTCATGCTGGCATATTGCCCCTTACTGGGGGTCAATCCACTGCCATCTAGGTCAGTCAGGTTTACTTTATGTTGGGAGACATTCCACTAAGCCGCGCGGCTTAGTGGAATGTCTCCCAACAGATAGCACCTTCAGTCACTTATACCAGACTGAGGGTGAGTAGCTTACATCCATCACATCAACGACCTTACTTACTGTGCCAGCAGATACATACTTACATTGATCTGTATAGGTACAGTGAAACATAGTCACTTATACCGGACTGAGGATACATACTTACATTGATCTGTATAGATCCACTCAGTCCTCCATTCCTAGATTCCAACAGGGTGAGCCATCATTGTTCTCATTCCTGACGATCTTCCGGTGAATTCGACCCAGCTCTTTCGCCGTTGGGATTGTCGCCAACATGTATGCCCGCCTTTTCAAAGGTAATGCATTTTTCGTCATTGGTTTGTCCTGCGCTACAAGAAAGCCAGTCCTGGAAGTTTATCTTTGGCATTCTCTTTCGAAGCGGTGGTCTGCTTGACTATGTTTCTCGACAACCCTACGGGAACTATTCTGGGTTTCAAACAGCTCTCAAGCGTCTCCGTCGGTATTGGGCTAACTGTAGGTCCGGGAATCTCACTTGTAGACGACGGTTATCTTCTCAGCACAGCGCGTAGAGTAGTAGAATCAGTTTCATCTAGCTCCTTTGTTCTCTCTGTGCTTCATTTTAGACAAAGTGGCGAGTGTGCTGTACGCAACAAGCCTGGCAGGCCGTTGCGTGAAACCCTCCCCAAGCTGGAAATAGATCTGGTTTTTGGTTCTTTGTTCTAGGTAATGCCACAGGCATGGCTCTGATGTTAGATGGCGTTGAGTGTAATACTACAAGCATGCCTCTGGCGTAGGTGGCGTCAAGTCCTTTCTTCGATGGCAGAAGGGACGTGATAACGACTATGGCATGAGTCGACATCATCTGAGCAATAAAACTGGTACATGTCGCCTAGGCACCCCCACCTAGCATCGCTGGCAGCCTCGCCAGACTTGTGTTCACTCGAGATGCCTCTACATCTGGCCGAATACTCCAACTCCTGCCAGTGCCTTGTCGAGGAGCACAGCAGGCCTCTCCCGCGGTCATATCCTTCAACTGGCAGAGGACGACGATAGAACAGTGCACGACTACAGAATTCCACTCGACCATGCATTTCTCTCACTTTGGTAGTTCCTCCAGTCAAAGGCATGGTTGCCTGACGACAGCGAGATCATGATGGCTCTCACCTCACGGTATCTGACTTTCCAAGTCTCATCGGCTGTTCCCAGATAAGCCAATCCAATTTACACTACGTCATAAGCACCCTAAACGGATCCGACCCCCCCGCCTCCAAACCAGCCAGCACGGCCTGCCGCACCGCTCCAAGATAATCATCAAGCCTCCTCCCATCCTCATTAACAAAGTCCTCGTACAGCTTATATCTCGAGTCCGCAACTGTATTCACCAGGTGTAGCGCACGGGTGAGATTTCTGTCCAGCCCCCAGGATTGTCAGTCAGTCAGTCTGCAAGATGAACCGAGGCACGCACTCTTTTATGTGGTGGCGTGAACCGACAAGTAACGAATGTAAACGGATGATCAGCTCTGGCACGTATATCTGGCGTACACGAATAAGTTCCCGTCTACGCCGGTTACCTAGATCAAGAACATGAGCTCAGACTACAAAATTATCATGCAAGAAAAAGACGCACCACCAGGCGTCTCTACATCCGTAACCAACCACTCGGACTCCAAGAGTTTCGTAATTCGCTCGTAAGCCCGATCGACAAGCTCCTACCCAAACGTGAACGTGTATCTCATCCAAACAACAAAAACAACCGACCCGATGATCATCCAACCACGCCAACCTCGTCTCCCTATTCATCCTAGCCACCTCGAGCGCCTGAGACTCGACGACCTTGTCCAGCGTCTCCCAAATAACGAAAAACTGCCTATAATGCAGGTACTCTGTCGCCATCTCCTCTGGTTCGCCGATTGCCGCCAGTTCTGGCGGGAGCATATCCAAGAGCTGTTTCGCGAGCGCTACACGACCAGAAGCTTCAGGGGAGATGAGAATTTGATCTAGTCGAGTGGATAGAAGGAGTACCTAGAAAATAGCGCAAGATGACGTTGGCCTGCTCGAGGGCGGTTTGGTACGTAGTTTCGTTAAAAATCGTCCACTCGATCGAACGAAGAAGTAAGAGCTCTGGATGGATTGGGGGTGGCTGGAGCGCAATGATTGACGGTAGTGAACCGCGTAACGGCGGCAGAGCCTAAGAATACAAAAGTCGATATATATGGAAAACAACGCGCACGCGCGCGCACCTTGAACGCCTTTTCAATGGTACTCTCGGCAGTCGCAATGGCGACGCGATCCATATCTAGCCCATGGCCGCTCGCACGCATAAGCGCCAGACGACGCTCAGACGTGTCCGCAGAGAGTTCCAGCGAAACGAGGAACATTGCATATCGCTCGACGGCATTATCGCCTAGTGCGCCGGCGTACAGCGCAATAAGCTCACGCTGGCCTGCGGCCTATGTGCGACAATGCGTCAGGAATCGCACTTGGATATGCAAGAGAACGAACGCCGCTACCTCTAGAACCTGTAGATACGACTCGAGAATGACCTGGGTCGCAAGCGGGGGGACTGGAATATCAATCATCTTGAAATACAAACACAGATGGGCAAAGAAGCGACACAACGGCGCGTGCCTAGATTGTGCCCATATCAGTTGGGACGAATGGACTCAAAGCAGGACGCACTCTCTGGAAGAAGTGGGCAAGGACCGGCTCCTGAGGGCATCCGCGAAATTCTCAATCATGGAATCAGTTCTGTTGAGAATGATGTGGAGCTGTGAATAATGGAAGGCGTGTTCGGATCCGAGTCTAGGAAGGGGGTCAAAGGGCGCAAAAACAAGAAAGCACGCGTATGTACCCCTCGACGACGGGGACATCCTTCAAGGTCTCTAATGCCTTGCCAACGCTCGCAACCCACACATGCTCGTCGTCGTCGTCGTCGTGACCCTCGTCGCCTACCCTCTCCCCATCCCAAAAGCCACCACCGAGCCTCTCGATCTGATCGGTCTCCCTCTCCTCGCACAAGACACAGACCTGAGCCCACAGATGGTCTTCCCAGGTCCTACACGCAGTCTTGAGGACTGGCAATGTCTGCTGGGACGGTGCGAGGGCGGCATAGAGCACGCGTTCGCATTCCGGGAGATTGGTCTGCGGGGCGCGTCAGACGTCAAGGGAAAGGAGGGGGAACAGGGACACACGCTGAGGGCGGCACGTATACACGTTGATTTCCATAGTTTTCGTTGTCTGTTGCCAGACCATACGTCGTCGTCGTTGTCGTCGCTGCCGTCGTCGTCGTCGTCGATTTCCCCGGTTGCTGTAGGCCGTAAGAAGCGCAAGTGGTAAGGAAAAAAGGAAGACGCACAGATTGCCCGCCACTGGAACAACCTTGCACCTCTGATACTCGCGGCCTTGTACGGCTGGTTTGCCTTTCTACAGATTTGGATGGCGTCATCCATCCTGCCCGCCCTGACACACGCATACAAGGCCATTGCTAGGTTCTTTTCGTAGTTCTGTTCAACAGTCACGACGAGGCCTGAAAAAAAAAAGCTTTTGGCAGTCACCGCATCATCGACGGCCAGTCGGCCAGTCGCAGGGGCATCGGGGTCCATCCTGGTGACGAGGGCGTCTCTGCCGGTGGCGCCGGACCTGAGTGCCTGCATGACGCCTAGCTTTGTGAACCTCCAATAGCCGGTTGTGGCTTCTGGTGGGCAGGGGGGAGGGGCGGTCTCTTGAAGCCACTCGCGTACGACGACGAGCTCTGTGAGGAGGGGCGAGTGGCCCATGACTGCCTGTGCGAGGGTGGATGTGGGCGTGTAGGGGTTTTGCGAGAGAAGAGTGCGGGGGTCAGGGAGACGTGTTGGGTCGGTTTTTCGCGCACTGCTTCGATTAGTGTAGTTGGATTAGACAGCGACAGGACGCACGGCATGACGGCCTGGAGCAGACCCCAGGTTCTCTCTTCCATTGTCAAGAGTTCCACATCGAGTTGATTGGTTCCGCAGGTGTCCTGTAGGCTGGGGGGTGGTCAACAGAGAGCACGGAGAGAAGAGACGGGGACGCACTGCTCGCGGCAGACGTGGCGGAGTCGGGGTGCAAAGCCCGTGTGGGGGTCGAACAGGGCGAGGAGGTCGTCGGACACGGCATTGCAGACGGAGAGGACGTCGGCATAGGCGCCATAGAGGGACATGGCAGGAGAGGAACAATCACGTGGGTGTGACGTATAAACCGGCGCGAACCGGATGTGGTTTGCATCGACGATGAAGCGGATTTCCAGCGTCCTGCCGCGGGCGGGCTCGCTGCGACTGCACACCAACGCAATTGAAAGACCGCCGCCGCCGCTGCCGTCCCGCAAAAGCAAGCCGCACGTTGCGCTGACGGGGTCGCATGCGGAAACGCCCGGCGTCGTTCTGTACTCGCCGTGGCCGTGGCCGCTGTCCGACGTCTATCTGCATCCGCCCCTCCATTTCCCGCTCAGACGGCCGCAGACACTCCGCTACCGGCTCGACGTCGGCGCATACGGCATCCCCAAGCACCATCCGCACAGGCCCTTCCCCTGCGATCTCGCTGTCCAGGTCGGCGAGGACGCCTACTTTGTCCGCGGCAATGCCCTCGGCGTCGCGGACGGCGTCGGCGGCTGGTCCAAACTCGCGCAGGACACGGACCACCGGCCGAGCCCCAGCGCGCTTTTCGCCCGCCGGCTGATGCACTACACCGCCTCTGAATTCGCCTCTGGCCAGCACGACTCGCCCGACATGCTCGCGGTGCTCGAGCGCGCATACGACAACACCGTCAAAGCCCACACAACACCCGCCGGCACGCCCCTCCACGCCGGCTCGTCCACCGCCCTCATCGCCTACCTCGCCGACGCACACCGCCCCGCCGTCCACCTCGCCCAGGTCGGCGACTCCATGGGCATGGTCGTCCGCGACTCCGAGATCGTCTGGCGCTCCGACGAAATGTGGTGGGCCTGGAACACCCCCGTCCAACTCTCCCCCAAACACTGCCTCCCCCGCACCACCGCCCGAATATCGTCCGTCCCCGTCCTCCCGGACGACATCCTTATCCTCGCCTCCGACGGCCTCAGCGACAACCTTTGGGACGAAGACGTCCTCGACGAGGTCGCTCGTTTCCGTCGCACATGGGCCCATCTCAGCTCAGATCTACGCAGATCCGCCATGGCCCGGATGCTCAGCGAGGCCCTGTGTTCCCGGGCACGCACCGTCAGCGAGCGAAGATCCAACCAAGACCCCGAGACCCCCTTTGCTCGACGCGCCAGACAGGCCGGAAAGCAGTTTACCGGCGGCAAAAGAGACGGTATGCACGTCTGTCCCGTCCCTTCCTTCTTTTTCCCTCAACCAACCCACAGACATCTCCGTACTGGTAGCCATCGTGGCACCAGCAACTCGGTGAAAAAATTGGCATCTCCATTGTACAGAAAAAAAATGTATATTAAACCATGTAGATCCACCCATTTGTATGTACATCCCAAAGGAATCCACTCGCATGCATTGAATACATATTTCACTATTACATTAGTAGTACACCAGTAGTTTCATTTTCCATGGTATCAAAAACTCCACGCCGTAACTGTCGACCCGAACCCATTCCTATTCTCACTCTCCCTAATCAACCCCTTCCCATCCACACTAACCTGGAACGTCGTCCCAACCGTTGTCAAACTATACACTGCCACCTCTGACCCACTTTCGATATTCACAATCTGTGATTGGCAATCGTACGTCTTCAGACACGCTTGATCGTAATTCTGCGCAGCGATGAAAACAGTGCGACTAGTAGTAGAACGCAAACTCACAGTGAAGAAGCTATACAATCCCGCGCCAAAGATGAAAATGTCCGTTGATGAAGCGACGTGAAGCGCCCACGCCGATGAGAGCCCAGCCGGGAAGCTTGGGTCCTTCCAGCTCGAGTTGATGGAGAATGGCGCAGGCACCCCGGGCGAGGGTTGGTAGTAGGGCTGTTGTCTCGTTAGCGGGTCACCTAAACAGGCCGCACTCCACGTACACTCTCTGTCTGTATAAGACCCATATAATGATTTCTTGCATTAACAAGGCTGTACTGATACAGCGTGTGATGCTCCGCTGTATTCAAAAATGTCAGTAAGTGAAGCCATTCCGTCTTCAATCACGTACATCCTGTACCACCAAGGCATCAGAGATGATCACACGGATAACAAACCACTCCTACCTGTTCCAATCATCCACACCGGACCCGCCGACTCTGACAATATCCCCCGCCCCGAATAAATCGAAACCTGCGAAACACCGTCTCCATCAAGATCATGATCCGCAAGCCACGCCCACAAGCCCTGAAGTCGAGTTAGACCAGAATTCACCGATGCCAACCATCCCTGACCTCTAAATACGCAGTCGCAGTCGGTTTAATATGCAGCGCCATAAACGCAGCATAGCAGCCACTATTCACCCCAGATCCCGAACTCGAGCACTGCTCCACCTCCAAATTACTCCCTCGAGCACCCCCCAGTCTGATATGTGTGTCCCAGGCACCAGCACCGCCCTGGAACCCCGCAGGCTGTTTTACATTCCACTCGACAACAATCGCTCCTGGTGCTAGAGAACCATTAGTCGCGACAGCCTGATAACAAGGGAAAAAAACACACTAGGTCCGACAGTCGAAAAAATCATATCCGTAATCTCAAGGATCCCTTGCGACCCGGGCTCTCCAACCCGCACAACAACCTGGGGATTCGACACGTCCTGGAATTTCTTTCCCTTTCCAGCAATAACACTCCACGCCTCTCCAACAACACGCGTTCCAGCGGGTATCGTCAATGTCGACGTCACAACATACGTCCCCGCATCAAAAAAGATAATCTTGCACCCCGCATACTGCGCTCGTCGTCAGAAATACTCACAACCACCCACCCACCTACACTCACCTTGTCAAAAACAGCCTTTAACGCCGCAGTATCATCCGTACGTCCATCGCCCTTTGCCCCGTGGTCCCTGACGCTAACAAAGTCGCTCACAGCATACTCCGCATACTGCGGATGCATCCTCCCAAACACCTTTCCCGACCCATCCAACAACGAAGACGGCTTGCTCGGGTTGTATATATCCCCCTGTACAAACTTCCCGCCAGGATTCGTGCCCTTGAAAACGTTTCCCTGGCCCCACGATTTGATCGTCTTCGTCCCTCCCGGAAGAACAGTAGCGCCACCAGCTACACCCACCGCCGTCTGCACATTGCTGAGCCTGGCATTGTTGATGACCAGTGATCCCGCAAGGTGATTGTCGCTGGCCTGAGAGTTCTGCACAAAGATGGGTGTGTCGGTGACAACCGAATCGATTATCGCCATAGCCCCGACACTCTAGAATAGAGGCAGCTTAATCAAAGGCTACATACAGACAACAAGAATGATACCTGTGTGTTTTCTGTGGCACCACCCGTGAGGAGGTCAAAGCCTACCTGGCAATTATTGATGTTGATGCCCTGGAAGGTCCAACCTGTACAGACTCAGGATTTGAATTTTGAAGTCAAGAGAAAACCATACCCCAGTTCCAGAGACTGAACACGGCAGTTTGCGCATTATTGACCGTAACATTTCGAACGGTGAACCTGCCAGAAAATTAAACAGGCGCTACTCACAACTGTGAATGATAACCCACTGCTGATTTCCGACCCACATTCCATATTTGCCTTTTCGAAGCGGTATAAGAAATTCATCGCTCCAGCATCAAGAAGAACATAGCATGCACACCTCCATTGAACACCAGATCACCCATGAATCCGCCGCTCCCATTCTCCATCCAGATACCTAAATGGTCATTAGCCGCTGCGAATGATGCTATTTGAGTATCTATATTTACCTTGGTGGGCAGTGTTCGGCGCTGCCGACATTTGGAACACAATATTCATCAGCGACGTTGCCTGGGCCACTTGCCAATGTATACCGGTGCCTTGAGACTTTTCGGGAGGAACTCTAGATTTCACGTATGATTCCAGAACGGGAAAACGACGGCAAAAAAACCAGTGACTTACTGACGAACATCAATGACAAAGTTCCTCACTGACCGCAGGCTGCCAAAGACGTCCAAATCAATACAACGCAGGCGAAATCACGAAAGACGTACAAGTTGTTCTGATTCGCGTAATACTGTTGTCCGTTTCCATTGGGAATATAAGGGTTCGCATCTGACGAACGCGTTGTTCATTCACTATACCACAAGATCGAACCAAGGCACACCTATCACAGCCATCCCATCAAAATTACTAGAAGCGAGCAGAGTAGGAGGCGTCTTGGCATCTCCAATCAACTGAGTGAGGTATAACGCAATAATAGGACTGGAAACGACATAGGTCCTGTACATCTTCAATCAGGCAACGTAAAAAGATCCTTCAGCGAGGAACTCACCCCTTTGGAAAGTAGACGATGGCAGGAGTGATACTGGAGTGACGTGGTCAGCAAGTTTAGGCCCGAAGGACGGCGGTATGTATAAGCACCTCGTAGATTGGCAACCACCGCCACCACAACGACCCCCAGACGAGATAGCAGCACTACGGAGCCATTGATCAATTACTCGTGAAACATGCGTACGAAGAGTCAAATACTTGATTGCGTGAGTATCGTCGGTGACTCCATCACCCTTGGCACCAAAATCCTACGAGAGAAATCAACGACCACGCTCAGGAGAGGATGCAGGAAACAACAACCTTGACATTTCGAAAGACTTGATAACCAGGGTCCGAATGGTACGCTGAAATTCCTTGATGCTTGATATTCTCCATCCAAAACGCATCTTCAGGACTATTACTTCTACGACCTAGAGGTGCCGAACACGTTGAGCCAAGCTTGGCGGAGACAAGGCCGGTCAATGTAGAAGCTGCGATTGCGAAAGTTCCAAGAGAGAAACGCATCTTGGAAACCGAGAATGGGGCCAGATTCTCGTTCTTATAGACAGAAGCTCACTCTTGTAGCTTTTATAGTTTTGAATCGTAGCTCGAATGGATGAGGTACCATGGATCTGCATAAACGATTCTCGGAGATCGGAGCCAAAGCGCGTGACGGATATCAAACGCCACTACGACCCGGAGCACATACCTTGAGCCATGGCCATGGTCAGATTTTGAGGCGGAATTTCGAGCATCCATGCATCAGGTGTTCATGGATTCTACAATGAAGCTTGTGGCTTCCTCCGCGGCCTCGACGCTATCATGCCCAAAAAGGATTATTGCCAAGCCTTGAAGGTAACCACTTGAGATGGTCCGGTATAAAGGAGACCACGTGTAAATCGATAGATGCATTACTGTAGTCAAGGTCTCCTGGGGCAGGAGCGATTATCTGTTTCGGTTTACTTCAAAGCCCAGGTAAAAGATACAAAACCCTCCAAGAACTGTGACTAGTATTGTACCTCAAGGGCAAGATGAGCTTGACAAAAATTCTGTGAGAAGTACAAAGACTAACTAGTATATGGTCGAAGTCGAGATCGAGACAATCGTCAGTTTTTGAACGCTTGAATTCAGGAATAAAGAAAGCCGATTCTTGATGTCACAATGCAGGACCACGAGTCGGATCACAAAATCTGGGAGGTCCCGAGACAGGATAACCCGAACTCCTTACGTAGCTGAGCCACTGCATAAACCCGATCGGGAAACGAGGTAGCTTTTGAGAGATCACGAAGTATGGAACGTGAGCCCCCCAGGATGATGAATGGAGATAAATATTGTCACTGTCGGGACCAATGGACAGAAGCTTACCACCCGTTTCTGTCATCTGCTTAAATTGACCAGTGAATGTGACCAGATTACCGACTTGCGATAATCAGCACCTGACGACACGGATAGGAGAGCACATCCTTAGTATACGTGGGGTAGACTAATGGGAGACAAGCTCATGGAACGCGTTTTGCTGTTCCAGATGGAAGAGATTGAAGGAGAAGATGGTGACATTGTGATAGCTTTCGTGGATCGTTCATCATGGACCAAACTTGAAGAAAAAGGCTCCATTCCAATATGTCACAAAAGTTTCCATCGAAGAAACTTGCTTTTTTTTTTATTGCGGCGACTCCGGCAAATCCGAGTCTTAAGAATTTACATACGTAAACAGAGATACACAAGACAAAGGAAAAATAATTTAAAAAGGAATTATTGAAAAAACAGCGTTTCGCCGATCTCGCCAACCGTGAAAGCTCCTTCCTCAGTCCCAGTCTTCTTGCACTCTTCAGCCAACCTCTTGGGCGGCTCGAAGACATCCTCTGTAGTCAAGACCCAAGTCTTAGTGAGGAAAACATAGTATATATCATCGCCCATAGAATCTCTGATAGACTCACCCCCAATGCATCCGAGAGCTTTCTTTGTACGGATGTCCTTGAAGAGCCGTACACTACCTTGCAGAGCACACTCGATCGGTGACATGAACTAACGTGGCAAATATGCCCTATCATCCGCGTCTGTAAGTCTGCATGCTGATCATACGAGATGCAAACAACACACCCGATCGCCAAGTCAAACCCACCAAACCTTGCTCCAATTTCCTTGAAAACAGGACACGCTGACTTATCGTCCTCACTCTTCCCGTCTGGGGCAACACGACATCCCGTATTACCTCCAAAAAACACCTTCATGCCGGGCTCACTGCTTTCTGGGCGCACCTCTTCGACCACCCAGCTCGCCCAAAGGTCTTGAAACGATCCCAGAGTGTCCGCCCAGTGAAACGCTGCGCCAGCGTGCAAGAGATGTCGACAGCAACTTTGTGCGTTGCCTGGCCGTCCGTAGTGTAAACGGATGCTTCCACGCGTTTGGTGTCCCACCAGTCCATGATATGAGCGTGATCGTCAGGAATGCTGGATGACCGGAAGTAACTGCCATTTCCGAGTGGGGCGAAAAAGTGGGGGGATGAAGACGTTTGGAGAGGATTCTGATCTTATACGTGTCAAGGCTGGCAGCAAGAGTTGGAGAAAGAATGAATTAGTCGATGAGAGACAGTACACATTGTTCGTAGTGATTATGCTAACGAAACTTAAGCACAGGGTGAATGTGCTGGGATTGGGGGGAAACACCGATATCACAACAGTGTCCACCTCTGCTATCTCTTCAATTTTACACGGCGGCTCTAAGACAAAATGAGATCCACTAACAGATCTCAAGAATGCGCAACGCACGTGTATACCTCTTTGGACCAATCCACTAACTGGGAGAACAGCGATCGCTGAAAACGGGGTCAAACAGAATCCTGGCTCCGCGGTCACCAAAGTCTGAGCGCGAGGGCATTTCGATCAGGAAACACGCATGCCCTAGCCACGTTGACTTGAGCTCGTCCTTCTGGCTCTGTTCTGCATCCTCCACAGCACCCCAGTTTGGCTTGCGAATAGGAATGGGACGGCTGGAGTCTTTGGACACTGTTGGGAATTTGTGGAATTGTGACATTAGCTGACGCATTGTTAGAATGCACCTCTCGAAATCAGTGTACCATACCATACATAGAGCACATTTTCGAAGTCACTGTTCCTCCAGCTTGGCCATGGGATGTGTAGCCGGAGCATGAGGAATCGTCCCATGGTCATACGTCCCCTGTACCTCTTTTTTGCGAGTTATCGCGGAGACAATGACGGAAGTAGACATGGTTTCGATTGCATGGTTGATGGCGGTTTTGACATACACAGGGGCGCGGTCACGTTCGGAGTCATGACCTGTCGGGGCTGCGATGACGCTACGGGCATCGCGCACCCGAAATACCTTGCCGCGCTCTTGCGCAGCATATTTGAAATCTTGCGCAGCATATCTGAAACATTTCGGAGTTTCTCCTATGGATACTTCATTAATGTCTCACAAGCGCGGCTTCCCTCGTGGCAATCTTCACGACTTGAAGTGTGAGCTAGTCGTCCATGCAATTCATGATGTTCTTTCGGCCACCATGTACTATTTCCCTGCCGCGTTTTTTTGGATTCAGTTGATATCAACGGCAAATTATAATCATATATACCAAGTTGTTAGTCCGTTCAATCTACTACTTGATGATGATGATGAATCTGCGCCGAAAGCCGGGCCTTTACCTCAACGACCGTTATACATGGATCGCTTGTATGTGCTAGCCCCTAGAGTATGTCATGAGAACAAGGCCCACTGATCATGATCTCCTGCCAGTGGTGATCTGGTTGACTTCTAATCTGGTACATGAGGCTTGACAACAGTCTTTCAACACGCTATGCTCCTGGCGCATGCTCATGAAATGAGTGGCGTTATATAATTCCTCGCATGTCCAGCACCACGTTCAGTGATTTGGAGGTTCATGCTCGAGGGCCTGGGATCCGAAATACATTATAAGATTCGACACAACCGCACTGTATCCCCATACCCCAACCTGTAGAGCATTTTGAATTAATCATGGCCTCTGCCACTTCCCCCACTACTCACGGATTCGAGGTTCTCGATCTCAGCGGTCTAGCTCGGGTAACCTCAAAAACCTTTGAACGCCTCGCGCCCTACGTTCTAATACAATGCCCGTAAGTCTGTATGTATCTAATCCCTTTCTCCCGATACAGTCAGTTTCTGCTCGCAGGTCTTCGCCTGAAGCACGTCGCACCATCAAAAAGATTATTAGCAAGATTCAAGCCTACATTGAAGCCATCGATATGAGCATATATGCAATCCATATCGCCTATCAGATGAGCAAGATCGCCGCGGCTCTTTGGACCAACACTACTTCGTCCAGCGAGAAGCAGACTCTTGTGGAACGAGCGCAGCAGCAGAAATATTTCAAAGACCTTGTCGCACTTGCTGATGAAGCACTGAAAAAGGCCCAGAAGACGACTACTGTCTTTAGACAGGTCCAACAAGAATTCTACAAGGTATGTTCGTCTCTCTTGTCATCTTCCGGCACAAAACTATGTTGTCTAGATTGCAGCCTTAACAAAAGACATGGATTGTACCGTAGAGATACCGGTCGACCCGGCCCTTCGTAAGTTTATCTCTGACAACACCTCACACGCATGTAAAGTGGTAAAAACCTCCAGATGACCTAATAAAGAAACCTCTCAAAGACATTGGACCCGACCTTGTCTCCAACCTCAATCTCCTTGCCGACTTCACGCGTCACAGCTCTGACTTCGCCGACTGGTGTGTGTGGATCAATTCCAGTATCACCGCAGCCAATGGACCCGTCATCCCACCCCAAGATGGTTCCCTCATGGACAGAAATACCGTCCGTCTCAAATGGGATAGAGTCCACGCTGACTGTCTCATCTATCATAGCATGGTTTGTCTACCAGTCATTTATGCAAGGCATGCAACTGACTGTCTGCGTAGATTTCTGAAATCTTGGACCGTTACAATTCCATGCTTCTAGTCTCCTCAGACGTTTGGTGTTCTACGATGCGTGAGATGCATCTCGACGCGCATGCCAAGGCAGCTATAGACACGGGTCGGACAATGAGTCGAGGGCCAAAACTGCCTCGGAAGATGTCACACATACTGCAAGATGCCGTTCGACACCTATCTTGTCATACACAGAGCAATTTTGCAGCGTGATTTGCAGGCTTCCAGGAAGGCAATGTTGGAACTAATGTGAGTGGCCCTCACCCATCCTTCAAATTCATAAATGACCTTGAGTTCAGTAGCGCATCTGTAATCTTTCTCGGTGTCTGGAACATGTATCTCTGTGTTGAGTAGTACATTTTTTGGTCCTAGATATAAAAAAATGGTAACAGGGAGCACTGTACTCAGGGAACAAGGCTGACCTTCCTCTTCCTTTGATTGACAATGACAATGGTAGGGCTTGAGCACATTGACAACAAAGAAGACAACTTTGACATGGCAAATTTTATATCAATGAGTAGGGCATAATGATTTAGTGTACCAGAGAAAGGGTGAGCAGGAGAATCTGCAAGTGCAGGCTTCCTGTGTTTGGGACTTTGTCATTTTTGGTCTTGTCAATAGTGAATAAAATGTAACCAGTTGGTTATGGGTGAGCCTCAGCCCTCATTTCCAAGTGTGTACAAACCTGATTCCATAGTGATAAGATGTCGGCACAGTGAAGGAATGATGGTCAGTCACCTAGAAAACTTGGCCAAATATGGCCTGGTTGAAGATAATATGATGAGCATTGGTATAGATAGTAAACAATCTAAAAGTCATGATTTATAGAAATTCCAATACATATTTCATGCCAACTCCTACAAAATGATCAAGACACATTCTGACTTGTTACAGTGGTTTTGCATATATCTTGGCACCAAGCCAAATACAAAAATACAATAGATCCTTAGACATATACTTTTCACCCTTATGGCATCTAAAGCATTCTCAGCATGAGCTTTGAATATCTTGAAAGCATTGAATGTATCACTATTTCTTTTCAAAATTGTACCAGCATTAAAATGTGCAATCATCAATGAATGTGTAAAGGAATGCTTGACACTGTGGGATACTAATATTCTGCAATGCAAGAGCTAAGAGATAAGCAGGTGGCAAGTGAGTACTAACATGGGCAAGTGGCTGGCAAGGGTTGAAACAAGGTGAAGAAGGAGCCAGTTGTCACTAGGGAGCTCACAATTGATCAAGTGGATAGACCTGGTAGATGCTACTATTGATTAGTTGAAGGATATTTTATCCTTGCAACTGGCTTATATACTACATCTGTGGCTATGCTATGACTAATACTATATGTAGTAAGCAGCCTGGATATGCTAAGCAATGAG
>JAGGAV010015822.1:0-18982 GCA_017657295.1 Termitomyces sp. DKA64
TAGCTAGAACTATATATATGATGTTTGGACAGTGCAATTGAGGAGACAATGGGCCATTGTCGACAAAGCAATGTGATATGGCCAAAGGACACAATGCATTGTGGGATGATCAAGGGTCGTGTCACTTGCATAGACCTTGATCAAAGGTCTTTTGATCAATTCCTCATTGATTGTGAAAGCTGTTCCACCCATGTTGTCTGGGAAATAGTGTGTCTACAACACAGCTAGTATGTGGATAACAATAATTATTTTGAAGGGATGTTTACAGCTGTTTTGACCAGATCCAGCATTACTTCTGGTTTCCCAATCCCATATGCCCAGAGTTGTCTATTCTGCCAGTCCTATAATGTATCATGGTATCACAGGAGGGCTAATGTCAAAGTCAAGGTTTAGAAATGGTATGTGTATAACACAACCTTATCAATTTTTGACTGGCTCTGCCAGTGGGTCACTCTTCTGCAGTTTTTTGCTCTTCAGTGGCCATGCATGATACATTACATTGTGGGGCCTCCACTCTGGTGCAGCAGACACTGCTGGTCCTGTAGTGTATGTTACAAATCTCACTCTGCTATATTGTGAGACACAATATGTATGTGTGCCTCTATGTGTGCACTTAGTTAGGACTTTGTTTTCAGGATGCATGTTCACACACCTGCAGATCTGACACTTTGCATTCATGATCAAAAAGATGATATGAATTTATTCAAGTCAACTATATACTTTGAAGTTTGAAAAAAGATCCTCTAAATAAAGATAATCAATTATCTTATCTTAGATTTCATTGCAGATCAATCTTGCATACTTGTTCAGAAAGATGGGATATACCTCAAACACATACTTTGAAATGTGATAAAAAGCCTCCAGATGAAGATATCTGCAAATAAGATATGTAAATTGAAAAAAAGAGCTTCTGATCTTCAATTTTCTTATCTTATTTCCTTATCACTCAGATTACATCCTATCAAAAAATTACCTTAAGCTGATTCTTTCTCAGCCTTAGTCAGTGTTAGTCACCATAGCAAAGTTGCTATATTCTAAGGCATCAGCTAAGCTCACTAGAGGCCTTCTTGCACAGTTTTCATAACCATTGTTGCATTCTATATAGATGAGTTGGACCCTGTGCCTTTAGCACAGGTCTATCTTGTTGGGGCCTTTGCTTCCAAATCCCTGACTGAGACCCAGCCTTGACCATGCCATACCAAGGTAGGGCTTTAACATCCAACCCAATGCTCAGTCCTGGCCCTAACTTTGTTGTGCTCAGCAAGGGCCTTGATTTCAAACAGCCCCAACTTTGTTGCACTCAGTTATAGCCTTGACTTTATCATTGCTTAGTTATAGAAACTATAGAAACTTATACACTTACAGATATTAGTAATATAAAATGATCAGACACATTTATTGTTGCAGATACAGTGGTAGGAGTGTCACACCTACTCCTCTCAATTATAGTTCTAACTCATGTGATATGCAGTATTATTTTCTTTGTTCTGGATTCTGTGGTTTTCATTCTAAACCCATGGACATCCAGATATGTATTACTACACTACACATCTAATAATACAACTCTATTCCAAACCTATGGACATCCAGTGTTCTGATTTCCTTGTTATTGAGTCTCAGTACTCTTTATTTTCAGTCTCTTGTATTCTTTTGGACTCAGTCTGTCACCACTGCATGAAACTTGCTGCAACAGGTTATGGGCCCTGAGCCCCAGACTTATACACCAAAGTATAATCCTGCCCCTTGCTCTGTTCCCTTTGAAACATAGTAGCAAAACCTGCACAGTTGAAGCCAATTCCCAACAATCCCACACACCCAAAAGCCTTAGCTCTTGCATCTATCATGGACAATGTCATGGTTGCTTCCTGATTGCCAATGTCAAAGGTTGGCATGACAAGTATACTGAATGAGTAAAGTGCATGTATGGCCACCTGATGTCAGTAGGCAGTGCATGGATCACCAAAGGATTTGAAATTTGTCCTTCACCCAACCCAAGTGATCCAGCTTCTGTGGCAGCTATCAATGCATATAACCTCTGCAGTGACAAGGCTGCTGGTGAGATATATCAGTGGTTAGATGAGGGTAACAAAATTCATGTTGATGCTATCCAAGATGACCTATGTTGCAGATACAGTGGCAGGAGTGCCAGCCACACTTACTCCTCTCAATCATAGTTCTAATTCATGTGATATGCAGTATTATTTTCTTTGTTCTAGTTTCTGTGGTTTCCATTCTGGCCTCATGGACATCCAGGTATGTATTACTACACTACATGTCTATTACAATTCTATTCTGAACCCACAGATATACAGTGCTCTGATTTCCTTGTTATTGAGTCTCAGTACTCTTTGTTTTCAGTCTCTTGTATTCTTTCAAACTTGGTCTGTCACCCCTGCATAAAGCTTGCTGCAACATTTATGTCATATCCTCACTTTCTTTTGATTTTCAGAACCAATATTATCAAGAATATATCAAAAAAAAAAAGTTCCAATCCTAAAATGAGTTTCTATCTTACACTACACAAACTGTCAGGGGACTCCCATTTCCAGACTTCCTATTCTGACCTATGACAACTCATCAACCCAATACCTTCCCCCAAGGCTTGCCCTACACTCTCAGGGCTCCCTCCAGATCCCTGGAGATCTCCAGAGGTCATTCTTCTGTTTGAGAAACCTCTGGAACTTTCTGTATTTCCTCTTTGAGCATTTCCCAAGGATTAGGGTTAGCTCCAGTCATCTGTACAGTCATTCTCATGCCTCTGCTGCCTGCTGATGTGCTGCACCAAGCAGTGGGGATCCTTAGACTTGTTCCCTTTGGATTCCCCTCTGCTAGGTAATTAGTTACCATTGTATTGTTGATTACTTTTTCTAATATAACTTTGGTTTCCCCTCTGCTAGCTATGTGATTGAGCTGTCACTCCTGGAGGTCACCCTTACAGCAGAACAAGTCTCTGACTCTGGTCTAGAAGCCACTCATAGCCCACAAGGAATCTACAAGCCCCTGCTCATTGCTTCCCCACTAGGCTTAAGCATCTGCAGAACTGTATGTCTCAGCTCACCAATCCAGACAGTCCCCCAGAGGCTCCAGCCCCTCAGGATGAGGCCTAGACTTGCCTGCTTTACCTAGAGAGCCAGGTGCAACTGACTCAATCTTCCCTCACCCACCACATGAGTGAACTCTCCACCCTTTGCCAAACCACCAATCTAATTTTCCAATCCCTCCAGGCACTGCTAGAGTGCCTGTCCCCTATCACTGCACCACTCCCAGTGATGGAACCACCTCCAACAGCCTCAGTAGTCCCCCTAGTAGCTCCAGTAAATCTCCAGGTACAGATCCCACATCCCACACTTCTGGACACATACAATGGTGACTGCTCTAGCAGAGAGTGCTTCCTCCAGTCCTGCCTCACCTACATTCACCTCAGCAGAGACACCTTTGATTCTGACATGTTGAAGGTGGCCTGGGTACTGTTATACATAAAGACTGGACAGGCCTACACCTACACTTTATGGGTGTTTCAATGCCCTGGAGGTGTAGAGAGCTTTACAGACTGGGCTGCCTTTGAAAAGGACTTCCAAGCAGAGTTCTTCCTGATCAATCCTGCTAAATCCACTGCTTTAGCACTATGCAATAGGGAGCAGTATGGGCAGAGAAGGTGGATGTTGGACAAGTACATCAATTCCTTCTATGCATTGGTTAAGCAGGCAGCCTACCCAGATGGCATTCAACTGTGCCTCATGTTCCAGGATGGCCTGCACCTCACATTGATAGAGTGCATCAACAGCCTGGCCAAGGGCTGCCTGGACAATGAGCAGATTGCCTCTTGGTATAAGGTGGCCTGAGACCAGTGGTAGCTCATGGAGATCTGACAGGAGCTATGCCACATGCACCTGACTCACTGCCATGCTCTGGTGGCAAGTCTCCAGCACCCCAGTCTCATGCTTCCAGCACCTGCCCCTGCTCCAGCCATCCCTGCACCATGACCCTTGCTGCCAGGCATTCCCATGGATGTAGATGCCACCTGACAGCATTGCCCTGCACTGCTGCTATGCTGGAGATGCAAAAGGCTGGAGCACTTTGCATGACACTGCCCACTGCATCCCAAGGTGCACTACCTCTCGACCACCAAGCAAGAGGAGCTCCTCCTGCAACTGTTGGCTGCAAAGGATGCCTCCAGAGCTCCATCACCAAATGAGCCAGCACTGGAGTTGATGCTGGAGGAGAGTGGCACATGCCCCCCCCCTCCCAGGCCTGGAGGAGGATTTTTAGTCAAGCAATGAATGAGATGTATGCCTCTGTCACTGAGTAATAACAGGTTCACATGTCTGTCATTAGAAAATCTAATTGAACTTCCTGATGTTGATCATTCTAAGACAGAAGAACCTCAGATTCCCCCTTCAGACATACAAACCCCAACTCTGGACCCCAAGCCAGGCTCCCTGACACTGATCAGGCTCTGCCCATGTCACTCTCCCTGCCTGGAAATGCCAACTGCCCTGGCAGTATGTAATGGCCTTGAACTGCTCCACAAACTCATTGTGCCTCAATGTAGAAATTGAGACCATGGATACCCAGCAAACTCATGGAGTCACCACCCTCCTGGATAGCAGAGCCACAGGACTGTTCCTGGACTCAGAGTTCATGAAGTGCCATGGCCTGACTATGCAGCCACTCTCCAAACCCATTCCAGTGGTCAATGTTGACAGGATGCCCAACAAAGCAGGTGCCATTAGCTCCATGGTAGATCTTGTCCTCCACTACCAGAACCACACTGAGTGTGTAGTCTTTGCAGTCACCAGCCTAGGCAAGCAGGACATGATCCTTGGCTTCACCTGGCTCTGGGAGCACAACCTCAAAGTAGATTGGGCCCAGGGTAAGGTAACAATGACCTGGTGCCCCCAGAGGTGTTGCACCTGTGCCACTGAGATCAAGGAAGAGTGCCAGGCTGAGGTTTGAGAGTGCACAGCCATCTAGGCTTGATGCATAGCCATCTGGGCTTGCCATGCAGGCTATCTCCCCTTTTCAGATTTAGACATTCTAGACCCCATGCCCCTGGCATTCCCCCATGGAGAGGCCCTCTACAAGGATGACCAAAGCAGTGGCAGGACCCTGGAGGAGGAACTAGGGGGGGAGCTTTACAGCATATGTGATCCAAGTAGTGGTTGGAGACCAGATCTACACAACTGTCCTATGCTCACCACCCTCCATCATGGAGATCCAGGCTAGCCAGACCACATCCCAGTGGCTGGCTCAGGCATTTGCTGCCAATTCCCCACCCTGGGCATTCTCAGACATTGTGCCTCAATATCTCCATGCATTTGAGGACATGTTCTCCAAGGCTGCCTTCAACTGGCTCCCAGAGTGCAAGCAGTGGGACCACACCATTGAATGAGTGCCAGACTCTAAGCCCACCAGCTGTAAGGTCTACCCAATAGCACCCAAGGAGCAGGACAAGCTGGATGCCTTCCTGCAAGAGAACCTGGACTCCAGTCACATCCACCCCTCAAGGTCTTCAATGGCTTCTCCATTCTTCTTCATTAAAAAGAAGGATGGCCAACTCCAACTAGTCCAGGACTACTGGGTTCTCAATGCCATGACAGTGAAGAGCCACTACCCCCTTCCCCTCATTTCTGAGCTCATCAATAACCTCTGGAGTGCATGGTACTTCACTAAATTGGACATCCAGTGGGGCTACAGCAATGTGTGCATCCATGAGGGAGATGAGTGGAAGGCCACCTTCCAGACCAACTGAGGACTGTTTACCTCTTGTTATGTTCTTTGGACTCACCAACAGCCTGGCCACCTTCCAGACAATGATGAACAACATCTTCTGGGACCTCATTGCTGGAGGCATAGTGTGCATATACCTTGAAAACATCCTCATCTACACCAAAACACTGAAGGAGCACTGCCAGATCACATACATTGTCCTGGAATGCCTTCACCATCACCAGCTCTATCTCAAGCCAGAGAAGTGCAAGTTTGAGCAGACCCAGATTGAGTACCTTGGCTTGATCATCTCACACAGAGCTGCAGAGATGGACCCAGTGAAGGTAGTGGGTGTGGTAGAGTGGCCAGAGCCCAAGAACAAGAAGTGCAGGCCTTACAAGGCTTCACTAACTTCTACTGGAGGTCCATCCAGGATTTCTCCCATCATGCCCACCCTCTGTTTGAGCTCACCACAAAGGACACTGCCTGGGGGTCTCTGGAGCAGACCACCTTTAGTGCTCTCAAGCATGCTGTTACCTCCAGGCCAGTCCTCCTCTTCCTGGACAATAACTCTCCTTGCCAGCTAAAAGCCAACAGCTCTGACTTCACCACTGGGGCTCTTTTATCACAACAGTCCTGGGAGGATGGGAAGTGGCATTTAGTGGCCTTCTACTCCAAGAGCTTGAACACAGTAGAGCATAACTACAAGACCCATGACAGGGAGATGCTGGCCATCATCCAGTCCAGTCCTTCAAGGAGTGGCAGCACTTCCTGGAGGGTGCATGGCATAAGTTCAAGGTTTGAACAGATCACAAAAACCTTGAGTACTTCCAAACAGCCAAGAAGCTCAACCACTGACAGGCATGGTGGTCTCTATAGTTAGCCAACTTCAACTTCTTGTTGCACCATGAGCCAGGTTGGAGTATGGGAAAGCCAGATGCCCTGTCTCAGAGAGCAGACCATGGTACTGGAGGAGATGACAACAGCAACATTGTGCTCCTCCAGCCAGAACTGTTTGCAATCCAGGCCATAGAAGGTCTAGCTGTCCAGAGAGCAGAGGTGGACATTCTCCAGGACATCTGGTGTGGAAACCAGAGCAGTCAACAGGAGGAACTTGTTGCCCAGGCTGCCCAGGCCCTAAAATCAGGATGCACCATTGGTGCCAAGTCTGTCCATGCAGATGAGTGGGCCCTCCAAGATGGGCTCCTGATCATGGTGGTGGTAGACCTATGTGGCAAGTGAGCCCATTTCATCCCTACTCACACCACTTGCTCTGCCATGGGTGCCACTAACCTATACAAGAAAAACATCTGAAAGCTCCACAGCCTCTCTGATGCCTACATGTCAGACTGGGGCTCACAGTTTGTAGCATATTTCACTAGAAAGCTCTACCAACTGCTCAACATGAAGCTTCACACCTTCATCACCTACCACCCAAAGTCTGATGGCCAGACCAAACATGTGAACCAGGAGCTTGAACAGTACCTCCACCTGTTCTGCAATGAGCATCAGGACAACTGGGATGAACTACTTCCTGATGCCAAGTTCCAGTATACCAATCATCCTCACACTGCTACTCAAGTATCACCCTTCTTCCTGGACACCAAGCATTGCCCACACATGAGCTTTGAGCCCCAGGCCCAGCCCTCAGAGAATGAAGCCATGAACAAATTTGTGGACCAGATGAAGATGGTGCAGGAGGAAGCCAGGGCAGCTCTGGCAAAGGCAAAGGATGATATGGCATGGTACTATGACTGCAGAAGAACACCAGCACCAAAGTACCAGCTGGGAGATTGGGTCTACCTGGACACCTCTGACATGACAACCACCCAACTATCAAAAAAGCTCTCACACTCTCAATTAGGACCCTTCACAGTAGAATGGCAGGTAGGGCCCCTAGCCTACCTAGACACACTGTGGGCCAGGATCTGTCCTGTCTTGCCAGTGGACCAGGCAATCTGAAACTTCTTCTACCCCACATGTCAAGATGCTGCATACTAGAACTCCCATTTCTAGACTTCCTATTCCAACCTACAATGATTCTCATTGACCCAATCCCTTTCCCTGAGGCTTACCCTACAATCCTGGGGCCCCCTTCAGATCCCTGGAGATCTCTGGAGGTCATTCTCCTTTTCAGGAAAACTTCAGAACTTTCTGTATTTCCTCTTTGAGCATTTCCCAAGAGTTAGGGTTAGCTCTGGTCATCTGTACAGTCATTCTCATGCCTCCACTGCCTGCTGATGTGCTACACTGAGCAGTGGGGATCCTTAGACTTGTTCTCTTTGGATTCCCCTCTGCTAGATGATCAGTTACCATTGTATTGTTGATTACTTTTTCTAATATAACTTTGGATTCCCCTCTGCTAGCTGCATGATTGAGCCACAGCTCCTGGAGGTCACCCTTACACAAACTACATTACATGCTGAAATATTTAAAAGTCAGTAATAGATGTTATTTTGGCTAAAGTGAAACTCACATTTGTAAATCCATTCAGAATTTCTGGATAGACAACATTTGCAGTTGTCTGTAATGTGTTGTTTGGTGTCAAAATAACCTTGATACAGTTTCCAGATGTGTCCACTAATTTGCATCTTGGACTTGGCCACACACTCAGAGTATTGCTGACCAAATCTAAATAACATTTCTACATAATCTTCAGATTCCCAGGCAGGTCATTGCATTCTAAGGTGTTGGCTAGGCCTTCCTAAGGGCATTTTCTCATTACTGAAGCTTGATTAGGGCCTCTACCATTCCCACACAATACTTGTTGCATTCTTTATGTATCATGGATCACAAAGTGCTAGAGTTTTTCAAAACTCAAGTGCATTTATCTTTATGTTAGTGATAATGGATGGATTTCATGTCCCAATCCAATTTTAACATCACTTGTGTTAAAGGAGAGCTTAATATGGTAGTGGACTGTTTGTTGCACTACTATGACAGTGACACAATATAGTGTCTATGAATTTGTGCATGCTGATGCATGCATTGATCCTAAGGAAGACAATTTTCCCCTCCAATGATGTAACAGTGCTGTGGACATATGAGAGTTATAGAATCAACTTGTTTAGTGCATTGGTGCAGTACTCAATTGATGACTAACCAGTAACAGGATATGGAAGCATGGGAGATCCAAGCATCTCTTTGACTTGATGCATGGGCCCAGATACCCTCTACTGCAACAGGATAAATTGATGTTAGGACAAGGGCTGCTTGGCACCAATTGTCTACCTGTTCCTCTAGAGTGCTTAGAGGAGCCTTTCTTTCCTCTTGAGAAAGTTGGTTACAGCAATGATAAACTCTCACAAGAGTAAGGTAATAGCAATGGCCACCAATCCCATCATCAAATTTATTCTGATGTGCATTGGGTTCTGAAATGTCCCAACATGTGATAGGATCAAGTCTTAAGTGCATGCTACACATATTATATGTACTCCAACCAGACCTTGGTCCAGAGTAACCCATCTTGTGATGCAAAGGCCTTGTAGTCACAGACACTTGTACATTTTGCATGTCATGCCCTCCATGCCAACAAGCAAAAGGTACCAATAAAGTGCCTGTAGAGAAACTCAATTCATTATTAATTCTGGTCAAGCCCCATCAGAAAGGACTTTATCAGCCCATTCACTGTATCCAGGAGGTGCCCTTGCCTGTGGGTAGTCATCTGCCAGATGACTAGTATGGTGCATGTAATACCAGTGCACATCACCATGATGGCATTGAAACTGTCTTGGATTTACCTGCAAGAAATAGTGATACTACATGGTTTCCCAAGCTTGATTGTAAGTGATTGAGACTCCAAGTTTATGTCCAAATGGCAGGGTGAACTACACAAGTATATTAGGAACAAAGCTCCTAATGTTAACATTCTTCCATTCTCAGACAGTGTAAGGGGACTGGTTTCTGGACCATCCCACCCTTGCCTAGCTTAGTCCAACAGGATCAGCACCTCTATCTAGCTGACCTTTGGACTGTCTGGCCCCTTCTTACTCCCTCACCATCTTGGCTCCCAGGCCTAATGGGTATGTCATGCTTGGCACATGGCATATTCTTGTTGATCATTGATCCTTCTACTACCAGGCCTGATTAGTCAATAGTTTGTAGTCATTGGCCTCTGCTTAGTCAATAGGTTGTAGTCAGCAGCCTCTGGCTTAGTAGTCATAGGTACTTAGTCATCAAGTAGCCTTGTAGTATAAAGGCAGACCTGGGGATAGGATATCCCCAGTCCAGACAATAGCATTGCCTCCAGGTGTAAGCTTGGCCAGTGTGGCTCCTTGCCTTCTGCCTTGCCCTCTGCCTTTGCCTCTCATTGGATGCCCACCTCTTGCCCACCATGCCCTTGGCCAGCTCCCTTGCCACTTGCCTCTTGACAGGAGTGTCAGGTCATGAGTGGTGGGCTTGGTTAGGACTATAGATGGCTGACATTCCCTTACAGACAGATGGTCAGATTGGACATGGTAATTATGATGTTGGTTGGAATCTACATATTGTTCTATGCCCAGATCAAGAGAACTGCAGGAAGTTCACTATCAACACCAGCATCTCTGAGACAATGTGCTATAGATTGTTTGAATCAAATGGCAGTCTGATGCCATCCTTGATTCAAGAACTCCACTTGGACTCTGGAATATCCAGGGGTATCAAAGAGCTTGTATGCAAGCCTCTCATAAACCTGGCTGATGCACACAGTGCAATCATTCAAGCATCCATGTTCAAGACATGCATAACAGGCTTCTTTTCAACTATTAAAAAATGTTGGCTGCAATGGGACAGGGTGTATCAAGACTACAAAACCTTTCTAGTCTAAGTTCACTTTTTTTGCCCAAGAAGAAGCAGGACATATCATTGGATTCTAGTACTGCGTGGAAAAAGCACACAAAAGCTAAGCTTGCCTAAGCTGAATACTATCGAATATAGAGTTGACTGGCAAGCTTAGAGCGCGTAAGGCTCCTCTTGTGCATTACTACTACATCAGCATTGTTATCAACAGACTCAGGGGAGCAGAGAAGTGATGTGACGGCGACGAGAAGCACATAGACATCTACATGTACCGCTCAACTGGAATCTTTTCTTCCATAGCTTTGATTTCTGAGTAATCTATTAAACAGATTATCCAATAACTATTCAAAGGTAGCTTACGCAGCGCTAAATGGTGCGAGTAAAATCGGTTAGCCTGGAAACTACCTAGTAAAGATAATCTTCATGAAAACAGATATATGAAACAGGAGCTCTCCAACATACCACCGATGAACCAGAGGCCAGTACGGTGTAATCGACGATAGACATTCATTTCGCCCTCATCATTAACGCCCATTAGCCTGGGGCAAGTATCTGCTACCTCATCCCCGCAGATTTGGCGGATGGTTTCGCGTGTGTCTCCAACTCTGCATCTAGTCAGAGTAGCGAATGATCAAACATTCCAGAACTTACCCTGTTGCATATATAACTACATCTGCTTCTACTCTGCTACCGTCGACGAACTCAATGCCATTTCGATAGAAGGCACTGATAGCGCTGTCGTTCTTGAGTTTGATTTTCCCGTTGATTATCAGCTGACTTCCTCCAGTATCTAAAGCCATTGAAGAAAAGATATTAATCGTGAGCAGTGTAAAATTGAAATACCTACCGAAATAATGGCCTCCAGCTCGTTCCTTGATTTGCAAGAGTATACCAGCTTCCTTGATTCCGCTGTTGGTCCTAAAGCCGACCTTGTTCAATTTGGCAAGGGTGTCACTAAAAGAACTGGAGACAAGCGTGGCATGGTGATTCAAGAAAGCTTACGAGTAGTCCTCAACAATGGCTTTTGTTGAGCGTTGTGCCAATCCACCCTCTAGCAACAGGTGAGGAATGGAATTGGATAAATTGTCAGCAAGTTCCAAGGGTGGTCCTCCTTCGCCGTAAAGAGCTATGCAGACTCAGCAGTATAGGAAATCTGAATATGGTGCTGACCTCACCACCACCGAGATATTTCCATTGTCGATCCAGATTCATGACGAAGGTAGAACTTCGCTGGAACATGGTGACATCTATACTATATGAGGCAAGGTTTACAGTGGAGTGATCCAAAACCTACTAATATTCTTCCTCGCAAGATCTGAGGCAATGTCATGACCTTGGAAATAATTATAAATGTCTTCCTCGCTTCAATATCATTGACATACCCGAGTTACCAGAACCGATGACGAGTACTGTTTTCCCCAGATATTCATCGGCTCGTTGATATTGAGAAGAGTGCAACGTTACACCCGCGTACAAATTCTGCAAAGTGTTAAACAGAACGCGAAGAGGTCAGGATCCTAATACCGACAGAATCTTGGATGACTGGTATATTAGGATGACCGTCGCCAATGCCTGTAGCAAAGACTATGAAAAATCCAGTCAGAAGGGGAGAAGAAAAGGTGAATCTGTGACTGAACCCAAGTGATTGACTACAAAAATACGAAGTGTTCCGTCCTTTCTCCGGACACACACGGACCATTTATCGCAATCAAGTTGTCTAGCGCTTTCCACGATTGATGACGTCCAAACAGGTAGCTCTAAGATGGTCGCGTAGCTCTCCAGCCATTCTGCCATCTGCTGTAATCTGTGAAAGAATCTAAATATTGCAAGGGACAATTTTAACCTTGAGAGAAGGAGTGTATACTGGCCAGGTGGGCGGAAAACTGGAGTTGATCTCATCCCATCAGTGTTTGCATCGCTGATTTGAGGAAATGATTCACGGAAGGTAAGGCATATGGTCATTCCCTAAATCTCATTCAATCCAGCATTCGGGACGCTGTCGTGACAGAACTCACAGACGGGAAAGTGGAGACAGAGAGCATCGTATCTTCTCCGCCAAGTGTCGCCGATTCGAGGATCTTTTTCCACCATCAAAGTCGGAACATTGAGATATTTCAATCTAGCGGCCAGTGTAAGAGCACTTTGTCCCGCTCCTATAATCAAAACCGATGGATCCCTAAGTTCCATCCTTCTCTCGCGACGTACGTTTTCTGCCCATGAGAGTCCTGACACAATCTGGCGGCTGCGCAATGAACCAATTGCTGGAGGAAAAGTGGCCAAAACCTCGAGGTTTGTGAAGATAGTGAATGCCTTCCACTCCCCCGATAAGGTAGGAACGAGGCGAAATACCCCAGAACAATGGCCAGCGTCAACATCGAATTCGAATGTACTCACGATCCAGATCAAATCAGGGTAAGGCCTCTGCAATTGAATGAACTCCTTCTGTTTCAGCGCACGCATTTGGGGGGAGTTTCGTTTGTCTAAGAAAATTCTAATTCTCTCGGACCCCTCCAAAGTACGTATGTCCCATGTCAACGCGAGCAAATCCCTCCAGAGAGCATCTGGATGCAGCAACTTGAGCGTTTCTTGGGTGTTGCCAATGCATCCAGAAAATGAGGAAAACCAGTCCTGCGCTATAAAGACCGGGTCTATCCCAGTCGGTACGACAGCCCCAAGCTTGTCCAAAGAAGGTATGCGAGATATCCAACCCAACGCTGGCGAGTTTTCCATGATGGCAGCTCGAGTATCACTTGCAGCTCGAGTATCACTTGATAGTGAAAATACTCAAGGGCACGGGGTCTTCGACATCGAACGTGAGAATAATGATTATATATCATATGTCTTAGTGGGGAAGAGGTGGCAACAACTCACGGAACCTAATTTTTTTTCGAACCTTGATAAATTCTAGAACTTATTCACTGGCTGCCTCCATCGGGTAAGTAGATTCTGATCTGTGCTTCCAGAATTTTAGTGAGTCACACATTCTGGTTTAATTCAACTTACATAAAAGAGTGTTACAGTAGATTTCATAATGAAATAGGCCCTTCGAGGTTCTCTTGTTTAGTTGTTTGGTAATCCAGCTTCTGCCGTGCTTGCCGGAAAACAATCGTTCAATTATGTCGTCCTCTCGACGCTCGGCATTTGACGTCCGGCACCTCACGGCATCACGAGAATTACCCTCAGCCCTGTCAGGCATTTCTTTATTAATGCGTCCTCGTCATCGAGTGGACGCTTTTCCAAACTTCAAATTAGCCTGTCTCTAGCTGTCCGCATGCATACGAGTTTCAGATCAGTTCAGCATCAAAGATATCCAAACAGAAGCCTTGCACAAATGTTATTACAGTCAAATTCCGCAATAATATCCATTAGAAATACAATCTCAAATGCCATTTACAGGAATGTCATCCATCTAGGGAGCTCATGCTGGGCCCAAAAGATACTGACAATTTTTCAGTCAAGATATTCCTCACCCCGGAGGGAGAATCAGAACTTGGTATTCCAGAGGTGTTTATTAGACGCCCTTTCGCTACAGAAAGCATATACGATGCATGGCGATTACATTTCTACCACAGACTCGTGATACCCCCTGGTGACTCCTCGCAGATTTTGACAATTGCCCCATCATCCCAGACCCTCGATCTATACCCTATCTCCTTGCCAGTTCCGTCAGCATCACAAGAATAATGCTCCTATGATGTCTTTCATTAATGTTCTATACTTAATTTGCAAGTTATTCCATTTCTTGTGAGACACTCGTCAAAACTCTCGTCTGAACTGAGCCGAAGGCTGCCGCTAACCTGCCGCTTGAGGTATGCCGTTTGGATGTCGTGATGTGTAATCCATACTCCGAAATGGGAACAAGATCGATATAATTCGGGTAAACGTTTGGAACCTGTACTTATCTAGTCTATCTCGGCCGCGCCGTGCTGATTTCACACGTCATCTGAGAATTGATTACAAACGGATTTACCGGTGGCCCGCAGTTGCCTGTCTGAAGTTCACTGTTCCCTCATCGTTTCTTGCTGCAGCTTTTCAAAGCTTCCCATGGCAGGCAGAGCTTATATTGAATCTCTTCTTAAGCTTGTAAACTCCTCTGCTGAAGGTGCGCTGGCTCAGTATGAAAAGGATAACTTGGACGTCCCCCTCTTGTCGTCAACGGCCTCTCATCCTCTTGATACTACGAGCGAATCTTTGGAACTTAGGAAGGCAATACGTGTACTTGAAGGTGCCTGTGAGCAGCTTTGCAAAGCGCTCGCTCCGCCCTCTCATTCTATCGTCAACGTTAGTCAGCAATTGTTTGGTTGGGATTGGTCTTGTCTGATATTTGAAGTTCTAGATGGGTCAGAACCTTGATTGGCTCTGTCTCTTGGTAGTGATTGAAGCGAAGGTGGCTGATGCACTTTCCGACCATGATGAAGGTGTACATGTGAAGGACCTGTCCAAGTCCGTCGGTATTGAAAGTGGAAAACTCGCTCGTATACTTCGAGCTCTTGCCACAAAGCATGTGTTCTTAGAAGGTGAGCTGTTTTCGATCATCCAATTAGCGACAATAATTTGTTTGCCCAAGTTAAACCCGATGTCTTTGCAAATAATCGACTTTCCCTGGTTCTACTGTCATCCAGTGATGTCGCCTGTTTGACGATATGTCACACTACTTTGGGGCCACGGGTAGCTTCTATTCTCTACGACAACCTATCTAATCCAAAATCTGCCTCATCGTATCATCCAAAAGACTCTCCCTTTATGCAAGTGGTCAAGGACGAAGGGATAGATGGCACGTTCTTTGATTGGCTGAAAGCACACGTGAGTATGCTGTCAACCTGGTCAATACACATGCCTGATGTCGCGCTGCTTCTAGCCTGAGAAAAGAGAGGTATAATGAATTGTTTTAGACAGTCATAAACGGGAATGGATACTTGCTCCTTTCACAGACCTTCGGACGTGCAATGTTGGGTTTGGGACAAGTTATGGGCTCGATTGCCGTTTTGCATTGTGAGTTTTGTGTTTCTCCATTATCTGGGTCCCGCCTAGCGGATCTCATGGGTCCATTTAAACATATCTTGTTCAGATTTCCCCTGGTCGGACTTCTCCAGTGTGTGTGATGTTGGCTCTGGAGTAGGAGCGTTTTCGCTCCCCTTAGCCAAACTCTTTCCGCAGTTGAGGATAACACTGTTTGATCTCCCGGACACAATTGGTCATGCCAGAGAGGTGGTTGCTAATCATTCTGTTATTTGAGGCTGTTGATAACATTTTTCTAGCATTGGGCTCAAGAATTCCCTCAAGCTCAAGTGTATAATCAAGTTGATTTTGTCAGCGGGGATTTCTTTGATAGTATTCCTATTGAGAATCAAGATATTTATTATGTGAGCCTTTCATATAGCGGAATACATTTTGTTGATGGATGTTTTCTTAGTTGCGGAATATTATCCACAATTGGCCAGATGTGCAAGCTTCTCAAATCCTGAGTTGTGTGAGAAGAGCTATGGGCTGTAACAGCCGCCTCTTGATTCGTATGTTCCTGTTTATTTTTAAGATAAGAGTGACTTAGATCCTGGTCTTTAGATGATTATGTTCTTAAACATGTGAATCCAACTGATTTGGAAACAGCTAGAGTAGAGCCTGTAAGTAACTGCAACTGTTTATTTGAGGTGATAAGCAGATATTTATAGGCTCCATATCCACTTCTTCCTAATTATGGTGCTGGAGCTGCAAGAATGTATTATCAGGACATGACTATGCTGATCATGTATATTTCTAAAGAAAGGACCCTTGATGAGTCTGTAACTCTTGCGTAAGGATCATATTTGCTTAAACATGTTGCCTACTACTTAATTTACATAGGTCTGCTGTTGGTCTGCAGCTTGAAAAGGTTTGGGACTTGGCAGAGTCTTCACTTTTGGAGTTCAAGGTGGCAGGATGATATCAAGGGAATGTTTGGAATAATTGGCAATTTACTTGAGCTGAGGTACACAATCCACAACTTCTTTTCTGTATGTTTCAACTGATTCTCTGTATGACTATGTTGTTATTTAACATCACTATCACCTTCAGGCCACTTTTATCCTCTTCTTTATGTCATAGACAGATGTTCAGGTGACTTTTGAGTGATTTATGAACTTTCATATAGTGCTATGCTGTTGTACTGAGGTCATCCATTAAGACTCATTATTCATCTATGTGAAATTGCTTACATGGCTTCTGCTTTTGTGGCATCCTAGGTCTATACCTTGAGCAGCTATGTGTATTCTAGGATTTCCATCTGTAGTGCAGTGCAGATTGGAAGCATGAAAAGTTTGATTGTAACTCCTCTACTGCTCAATTCACAAAGTGGTCAAAAGCTCTTGCAATCCACTTTTTTCTGCTTAGCTCAAAGCTCTATATCTTCCTCCATTCTCCATTGTCAAGAGGCTGAGCATCACTACTGGGAGTGGTTGCCTATAGAAATTGGGCAGAAGCAATGGTATTGTTCCTTCTGTTGTGATGACTGCCCTTAACAAGGCAGTATATAAATGGCTATATGAGGATAAACCTGCAACAAATTTGTGTGCTCAGATTGTAACTTGTGCTGAAGGTGAGAAACCTTGTCCAGCAGGTGGCAGGGCAAAGACAGACATGTAGCTCACTGTACCAAAAGACAGGGTCTAACTCCTGAGGGAGTAAGAGCTCAAGAAACTTCACAACACCAATTCTTGAGTTTGCAGTATCTATTACAGATGTGATCTCATCCACTGCAACACTCAAAGAAGTTGAGTGAGAAATATAGCTGGTGACTGTTGAGGATGTGGAGGTGAAAAGTTTTTCTTTTGATTGAAAGAATTACTCACAAGAGACAGCCAAAACCAACACAACATTTTCTCCTGACCAGGATACCAAAACTGCACTTTCCATGATGGATAATTACTCATTCCTTGTTAACTGGAGCACAATGGCATATCAATTTCCATGCCCCCACCATATAGGTTGTTATTCCAAGAACTATCAAGGAGTTGAAGCATTGGTGATTGCAGCCCACAGGATTGGCACAATCAAATTATGCACTGCTGAAAGAGATTCACTTACTCTTCAATGTACACTCCATGGGTCCAACTTGATTGTTTACCTTATTGCTGTTAGCTGGATCTCAAAAGAGAGCCATACATATTCATGTTTTGACAACAAAGAGGTCCAGAATGTCAAGCACACCACCAATCTTGTGATAGAAAAAAGCCTAGTATGCAATGGACCTGTTGTCAGGGGACTACCATTTCCAACCTCTGCCCCTGTCCAACACCATCTCTCCTTGCCTGTTTCTGCTTCCCCAAGGCTCATTCAATGGCTCTGGGGTGCTCTACAGGTCCCTGGAGATCTCCAGAGACCCCTGGAACTCTCTGTGATCCATTGTTGCACACTTTGGCTAACTCTGGTCACCTACACAGTTGTTTCCATGCCTCCACCACCCCCTGATGCACTGCACTGAGCAGAGGAGATCCTTAGACTTGTTCTCTTTGGATTCCCTTCTGCTAGGTGATTAGTCTACCATTTGTATTGTCTATTACATATCTAATATACTTTGGATTCCCCTCTGCTAGCTGTGTGATTTAGCCATCACTCCTGGAGGTCACCCTAACAGCAGAACCAGTCTCTTATCCTGGTCTGGAAGCCCCTCATAGCCTGCATGGAATCTCCAAGCTGCTATCTGTCACTTCCCCACCAGGCTTAAGCACCCATGGAATTCTATGTTTCAGCTGGCCAATCCAGATACTCCCTTGGAGGCCCCAGCCCTACAGAACAAGGCCTGGACTTGCCTGCTACATCTAGAGAACCAGGTGCAATTGACCCAATCTTCCCTAACACATCACACAACCAAACTCTCCACCCTCCACCAAACTACCAAACTCATCTCCCAGTCCCTCCAGGCACTCCTAGAGCACCTGACTCCTACCTCCATGCCACTCCCAGCCATAGAAACACCCCCAGTGGCTCCTGCTGCCTTCCAGGTGGTTCCAGTAGCCCCCCAAGCACATATTCCCTGTCCTGTGCTCCCAGATGCATATGATGGCAACCACTCTAGTGGAGAGTGTTTTCTCCAGTCCTGCCTCACATACATCCATCTCAGTAGGGATGCTTTTGATTCCAATGCACTGAAAATAGCCTGGGTTTTGTCATACATGAAGATGGGACATGCCTCCACCTATGCACTATGGGTGTTTTGATGCCCTGGAGGTGTTGGGAGTTTTGTGGATTTGGGCAGCCTTCAAAAAGGACTTCTGGTTCCAGGCAGAGTTCTTTCCAATTGACCCTGCCAAAACTGCAGCCTTAGCACTACATGACCAGGAACAGTACAGGCAAGGGAAATGGATGCTGGATGAGTATATTGACTCCTTCTAGGCACTAGTTGAGCAAGTGGCCTACTCTGACAGCCTCCAACTGTGCCTCATGTTCTGGGATGGCTTGCACCCTGCATTGCTGGAACACATTGACAACCTTGCCAAGGGCTGCCTAGATGATGAGCAGA
>JAGGAV010015823.1:0-18953 GCA_017657295.1 Termitomyces sp. DKA64
CAACATTGCTTCCCAAGTGGCCAGCAGGTGCACTCATGGGCCCTTCCCTGCCCCTCCATTCATTAAATTTTGAGCATCCTGGTCAGTATGCAAACAGAAGACTGTGGCCACATCTTTGTGTGAAGCCAAATACATGGCAGCCTACAAATCAGTGCAGGAATGTATATGGCTCAGAGCTCTGCTGAAGGCGATAGGCTGGGATATGACAACATGTGTGACTACATTGTTCTGCGATAACAAGGCAGCAATTAACCTGTCAGAGGATCCAACTGCACATGCTCGTGTGAAACACTTCGACATTAAATACCACTTCCTCCATGAGCATGCACAGACAGGCAAAATCATTATAAAGTATGTCAACACAAAGGACAACGTCACCAATCTCTTCACCAAACCTCTACCATGCCCATTGTTTGTCTGTCTACACCAGATGCTTGGCATTTCCTAACGCACCATGATTCCGACGTGAGGAGGAGATAGAAGTTGTCGTGTCTGTGGTAAGGAGGAGTGTTGGAGTGTGAAGATGTGATATGTGATATACAGCAGAACATGACAAAAAGGGGGCCACTGACAGGGCTGTCAACAGTGGCCACTCTGCTTTGTCCAAGCTACACTTATATATATACGCACAACTACCTACAGCACCCTCAGTCATGTTTACACGTCTCTGAGGGTGCGTCATACTAATACATATAACTACAAACACTATACTGCCTTATGCGTACTGAGGAATACTTACGTGTTGTCTAGGTACATACAATACAGTCACATTTACATGTTTCTGAGGGAATACTTATGTGTTGTCTAGGTGTTTGTCACACTTGTCTGGTTATACTGATCTAGTTCCAACAGTCTACTCTGATGGATCCATGAAGGAAGATGAAGAAAACATGAAAACCACCGGATGGGGAATCATCAGATACTACTTAGGCAACAAGGTCTTAGCAGAGAGGGGAGGAATGGGGTGCAAGGCGGAAGTGTACAATGCAGAATTGAAAGGCATTGCAAGAGCAATGAGAGTGGCCACTGGAGGGGAACATTGTATGATGGAAGACAAGGCTGATTGCAAAAGGGTATTCTCATGCAGCATTTAAGTAGATTGAAGTCTTGCAACAATGGCTTATCACATGCATTCTGTCTCACCAAATCACTGGCCTCTCTTATACTCACTCTTAACAGCTCCCCAAAATAACCCTCATGGGTCAGGAAATCTCCATAGCAATGATCTCAAAGATTATGATTTATAGAATCAGGTAGATGACCCTGAAAGCATCATGGAGCTAATTGTAGAAGATCAATCATCATCATACAATCAGCAAATTAAGGCAAGACAAGGCACACCCCTGACCATGGTATTACACTCTTTACATCTTCAACACAAGTCACTGATCTTACTCTATAGAAAAAAGTTCCAATACTCAGTATTATTGTGCAGAGTGTAAATCAGGGATAATATATGATATGACATGGGCCACCATCAATTGGTAGGCATGCTCTAGCTGTGTGTTGTAATCAATGGTATGATAGACAATGTCTGGATGCTATGATTCAGAATGAAGTGACCTTCAACCACAAAGTAAGGCCTGAGTAGGAGGCTGTTCCAGTAGGATTTTCAGCATCTTGGGGATTGTTTGAGTGTGCTTTGATTGTTTCCTGGAATGGTAGGTGGCCCAGGTGTTTTTCTCCTAATTTCACTTATTAAACATTAGGAGGTAACAACTTGAATACTTTGTATAATCAATGCATTTGGGTATTGACTTGAAAAATGCCATCAGCTGATGGTGAATCACTGCCAAGTCTTGAGATTTACTCTGAATATATAATTCATCATACATGATCACTGCTAATCAGGATATCCTCCTGTGTTTATGATTATTACTCTAGTCTGCCGCGTGCATTCTTTCATTTGAACTCGAGAAGTCACATGTCAAGTTACAGAATTATGTCGTGCATCTTGAACTTTCTTTCACACCTGTTTAAATTATTGAAAAGAAACAAAAGGTAACGTAGCGACGCCAGCAGGATTTGAACCTGCACCCTCAAAGAGGAACAGATGAACTGAATGTCTTGTTCTAATCTGTCGCCGTAACCACTTGGCTATAGCGCCGTGCTTTTTACTGCTACTGAGAGGGTTATGTCGTCTGGGTTACACCGATCCGTACATTGTGAAGCAGCAAGCGTCGTTCTCATCCGATGCGACGGAGAGCCGGCACTAAAGGATTGAGGCCGCTATATTATAACGGCTTGCACCAGTGGAGTTTACCGAGACGAAGCAGAGGATTAAGAACGGACAAGACTTGTGGAATCAGTGCCATGAGCAGAGCAGTAGACTTCAGTTAGGACTATTGCATATTGAATATTGAACGCCAGTAGTCCTATAAACACCTTGAGACGTGCATGTCTCAACAAATGTTGGTCAAATGTATGCTGGACGCATTTAGAAAGAACAAGACAAGTCGAGCAAGAAAAACGTTTCCAGGTCCCGCAGACACCGAGTATTCGACTTCAGGAATGATTGTATTTCATAGGCCTGCGTTTTCCTGTCCGTGGTGGACGTGAGCGAAACCACGAAAGTTTGGGCCAGCCACTCGTCTATTTACGCCTGTTTACAACAAACCCAAATTTGCCACCGAAAGAAGAACGTCCGGACACGTCGCTCGCCTCGCCTCGTCGTTGCTTGACTCCTTCCTCTTTGCGCCCTTTTTCCTCTCTTTTTTCTGTGGATTTAGAACTTGAAGTAATAGACGAGAAGTAGAAGAAAAAACAACAAGAATGGCAGAAGAGATCCGCGCGGAGTCGTATGTCGGTTTCGACAGTATCACCCAGCAGATTGAGCATAAGCTGCTCAAGCGTGGGTTCCAGTTCAATGTTATACTTGTTGGTGCGCTCTATGTCTCTCGCCTTGAGATGGAACATGTTTTTGACTGTCGTTTATGTTCTCCTTCACTATGCCTTTTCCGCACCCACCTACATTTCTGCTCTAACGACCGAATTTTCGAATGCACAATCACACCGTATCTCTTGATGGACACGCGCATGTACGCACAGGCCAAACGGGTCTGGGCAAGTCGACACTCGTCAACACCCTCTTCGCGTCACACCTCGTCGACTCGAAGGGCCGCTTCATGGCGGACGAGCCCGTCCGACAGACAACGGAGATTCAGGCTGTTTCCCATGGTAAGTTTATACTTGTCCGATATCCTTTTGGCGGTTTGCCCTATTTTATATTCATCTTGTGTGGGTCATGGCGTGGCTTTTTTTCCGTTCTGTTTGTTATTACGTGTTTCCTTGTTGGGGGGAACACCTACCGCGGGTTGCGTGAGCTTATGTCTCTATTTGGAAAAGATATGTGTGTTGGAGTCCGAATGACGTGATTTCCTTCTGTTTATGTGCTCCGACCCACTAGAGACTAAAGTTTGCATGGACTTACTGACGCTGTGCACAGTCATCGTTGAAAATGGTGTCAAGCTTCGCCTAAATATCGTCGATACTCCAGGGTATGGTGATCAGATCAATAACGAGAACTGGTGCACCATATCTTTTCCTGACTCGTAATTTTTGCTGAGATTGTCACGTCCAGCTGGGATCCTATTATCAAATACATCAAAGACCAACACTCTGCGTACCTCCGCAAAGAGCTTACCGCAATGCGCGACCGTTACATCCAGGACACGCGTATCCACTGCTGCCTCTACTTCATCAATCCCACAGGCCACGGCCTCCGTCCCATTGATGTCATCGTCATGAAGAAGCTCAGCGAAGTCGTGAACGTTGTTCCTGTCATCGCCAAGTCGGACTCGTTGACGCATGACGAGAGGGACAAATTCAAGACAAAGATTAGGGAGGAGCTGCAGTATGATAGTATCAAGCTGTATCCGTTTGATAATTTCGAAGAGGATGATGAGGAAGAGCAACAGCAGAATGCTGATATTCGGGTGTGTGGCTTTCCTTCGGGATTTATTCATTTCTTTCTGACTCGTTCATGAAGAGCATAATTCCTTTCGCTATTGTTGGTTCTGAGAACAACGTGATCATCGATGGAAAGAGCGTGCGGGGAAGGCGGAACCGCTGGGGTGTTGTTAACGTCGAGGACCCGACGCATTGCGAATTTGCCAACCTCCGCAACTTCCTTCTACGCACACACTTGCAGGATCTGATTGAGACGACTGCCCAAATCCACTACGAGGCGTTCCGCTCCAAGCAGCTGCTTGCGCTAAAGGAGGTCAACCAGAACCAGGGCCAGCGTCCGGGCCAGCAGCCGCAGCAGTAGGTGGTAGTGACCATTGGTGGCGCGGCGACAAAATTGATCTGATACCCTCTTGCGCTTGTTTTTGAGAACACTCCTTGTGACATTGTTGGAATATTCGTTTTTGATATAGTGTCTACTTGATGTTTTTTGTGTTTTACCTTGTCTTTTATAATACATACCCTGGTTTTCTGCCTTGCATTGTGTGGGTGACAGATGTCTTGGATCTGATTGAAGCTGGATAGGCATCAGATTGATTGAATCAAGGGGACGGAGTTGTATGACAAAGTTATCGGATTGTGTCATATTTGCTGTGTGTCAGCGTCCGAAAATATATTCCAGCAGGCTGTAGCCTCTTCCATCATATGTTCCCGCCCTTCCGCCTCTGACCATTCCCACCACCATTTCCGCCACCACATGGCGCCCGCCGCCTTCAAATCACTGGCAAATGCATACAACAAGCTCGCTGCATTCAACATCGAGAACCTCTTCGTGCGCAAGCGCGAGCCCGGCCCCCGGAGAACGGTGTTTGTGAACGAGAATTTGCCCGCTGAATACCACGATGCCAAGGGCCGTGTTAGGCCCGAGCATGTGTACTCCACGAACCAGGTCCTCACGTCCAAGTATACCATAATTACTTTTTTACCGCGGAATCTGCTCGAGCAGTTCCGGAGGGTCGCTAATATGTGAGTATGGTGTTTTTAATTTTGTAGGGATTTTGTTTCGGGTCTTCTGGTACAACGGAGAATCCGGTCGGCGCACGACCATGACGACAGTCGACGGGGCTCTCTGACTTACGAAAGCACCCGCGCCGTTTTTAGACGCCAACTATTTCATTTCCCTAAAAGTTTACTCTAATCACTTACTTACGTCTCTTTAGCTTCTTCCTTGCCATCGCCATCCTTCAGTTCTTCAACAAATTCTCCACCATCTCCCCAGGCCTTGTCATCCTACCCCTCCTTATCGTTCTCGGCATCACCGCGCTCAAAGATGGCTATGAAGACGTCAAGCGGCATCAGTCTGACCGGCGGGTCAACCACACGCCCGTACGTGTCCTCTCAGGCGGCAGCTGGGCTAATCCAAACGCAATGGCTAAGAAAAATCGTACCTTCGTCCGTGGAATCATCCCTACCCGTCTCCGGAAGAAATCTGAAAAGGGCCAATTGGTCAAAGTCAAACCCACCACCGCCTCTGACGTGATGACTGAACAGACTGGAGTAGAACATACAGATGTCGAGTATGATGATACACATGAAACCGGGCCCGAGACGGGCCCTGGACTTCATCTCTTTGGCCACCATACGGATCATTCTCGTCCACATTGGCGTAAAGCGATCTGGGAGGACGTGCGCGTTGGTGATTTTGTCAAGATTAAGGACCATGAGCAGCTCCCTGCTGATATCCTCATCTGCGCTACGAGCGAGGAAGAAAACGTTGCATTCGTGGAGACGAAGAATCTAGATGGGGAGACGAACCTCAAGTCCCGGCATGCCTGTGCCCCACTCACCCATCTGCGCACCGCAGCTGACTGTGCGGACGTGCGCAACCGCTTCCGTATCGACGCAGACAGGCCGGACGTTAATATGTACAAACTCAATGCGACATTACGGATGAACTCGAAGGACGTGGCAGAAACAAGGAAGGAAAAGGGTACTGAGGAGACGCACTCCATTGATATGCAGATGACGTTGTTGAGGGGTACCGTGCTTAGGAACACGGCGTGGGTCATAGGTATTGTTCTGTACACCGGCGAAGACACGCGTATCGTCATGAATTCGGGCGGAACTCCTAGCAAGCGGAGCAAGGTTGAGAGGCAGATGAATCCACAAGTGTACGTCATCTGTTGTTATGGTACTCGGCGCTAATTTATGTACTTTATTTTGTCGGTGCCTAGCTTCATCAACCTGATCATCCTGGCGATTATGGCTGTAGTGTGCGCCATCGTCGACTCCGTTCTTGAACACCGCTATTTCCCCCGAAATGCACCCTGGTTGTTTTTAGACAACCAGTCCGACGACAATCCCTCTATCAATGGTCTCGTCACTTGGGCATTCGCGCTGATCACGTATGTCGAGCTCATAACTTCGTGTGACTCACAGGGGCTGACTCATTGCAGGTTTCAGAACATTGTTCCGATTTCTCTGTACATTTCTATCGAGTTTGTGCGCACTTGCCAGGCTGCGTTTATATATTTCGATTCGGACATCTATTATAAAAAGACGGATCAGCCTACGCTGGCCCGGTCGTGGAACCTTTCGGATGATTTGGGACAGATTGAATATATCTTTTCAGATAAAACGGGGACGCTAACGCAGGTGAACCTCTCTCTTTTTGTTATCTCTGCGATGTGCAAGTTGACATACGCAGTAGAACTCGATGATATTCCGCCAATGTTCTATCGCGGGCAAAGTATACCGTGGAGACCCTGACGTCGAGGAAGAATCCAGGCCTCCATCCCAAGAAAAAACCTCCACATCCGTATCCCAATCTCTCACTCTACCCGCCTCCTCATCATCATCGTCTTCAACCGCCGCCTCCGCCTCACCATTCCCTCCTACCACAGTAGACAAACCTCCTACTGCCACAGCCGACCCACTCACGATGCCTCCACCACGGGGCGTCACCCGTTTTGTTTCTCCCCCTCTGACAGACGACCTTCGCGCGGCAGCCGGACATGTCTCCGACCCTGCGCGCGCCCGCACACTTAACGGGTTCTTCACTGTCCTCGCGCTGTGTCATACCGTGTTGACCGGTACCGACCCCGAGACGGGTGCGCTGGAGTACAAGGCACAGAGTCCGGACGAAGCCGCGCTCGTACAGGCCGCTGCGGACGTGGGATACATTTTCCGCGGTCGGGAGGTGGATGTGCTTTCGTTGCAGACGCCGTTCAGCGAGGACGACGGGGAGGGTGCGCGGATAGAGAGGTATCGCCTTTTGAATATTCTGGAGTTTACGAGTGCGAGGAAGAGGATGAGTGTGGTGGTGAGGAAGATGGATGAAGAAGATAGGAGGGTGTTTTTGTTGTGTAAGGGGGCTGATAATGTCATTTTTGAGAGGTTGAGAGACAGTGGAGGAGGGGAGGGAGAGGGGAGGGAGGAAGCGGGGAGGCATCTTGGGGAGTTTGCGAGTGAGGGTTTGAGGACGCTGACGCTGGCGTATAAGGTTATTCCTGAGGCAGAGTATGAGGAGTGGAGCGAGAGGTATCATGAGGCGACTGTGGCGATGGACGGGAGAGAGGAGAAGATTGAGGCAGTGTCGGATGAGTTGGAGAGGGATTTGAGGTTGCTGGGAGCGACTGCTATTGAGGATAGGCTGCAGGATGGGGTTCCAGAAGCTATTGCGGATCTGAAGCGCGCTGGGATTAAGATTTGGGTCGCGACGGGCGATAAGCTCGAGACTGCCATTGGTATGTTCAAGAATACCTTCTCTGCAGCAGATCCTGATATACCTTGTTCTAGCCATCGGCCACAGCACCAACCTCATCGGGCGCGAATCGAACATTATCGTGATACGAGGGGACAGTGGTGGGCGCCCAGTATACCAGCAGATGGTGCACGCTGCCGAGGAGTTTTTTCCAGAAGCCAGCCTCCTCTCCGAATCCGAAGACGTAGCTTATCCTCCACCTCGGTCCTCGATATCTTCACGCACCGATTATCCGCTTCGTCGTATTAACACAGGCCTCTCCTCGATCGTTGGGTCAAACAACGGAGAACGCCCCGGTGGATTCGTGCTTGTGATCGATGGTTTGGCACTAGAGCATGCTTTGGCTGATGATGAGCATAAGAGCCTATTGTTGAGGCTCGCGACACAGTGTGAGGGCGTTGTGTGTTGTCGTGTGTCGCCGTTGCAGAAGGCGTTGATTGTGAGACTTGTGAAGAATGGGTTGGGCGTGATGACGCTGGCGATTGGGGATGGTGCGAATGATGTTAGTATGATTCAGGTGCGTGGTCTGGTCTTGATCAATTTCAAGGCTGCTCATGGCGCATCTCGTAATAGTCGGCTGACGTCGGTGTCGGTATATCGGGTGAAGAAGGGTTGCAGGCTGTCAATTCGTCGGATTATGCCATCGCGCAATTCCGCTTTTTGAAACGACTGCTATTGGTCCACGGTCATTGGTCTTATGCCCGGAACGGCAACATGTACGTCTCTTTTGCCACACTTTTTTTGTACAGCAGGTGATTAGATTCGTCCTCTCTAGGATCTTGAACTTTTTCTACAAGAATATCGTGTGTATCGGTGTCCTATGGTGGTTCCAGATCTACTGCGGATGGAGCTCAAACTACGTTTTTGAATATACCTTCCTTCTTTTCTGGAATTCCTTCTGGACTATTGCTCCTGTTATTGCTATCGGAATTTTCGACCGCGTCGTTGGTACGTATGGTTGTTTCCACTATATTATCAGAGACTCATAAGGTTGCAGATGCACATGTCCTCATGGACTTACCCGAGCTATACCGATATGGACGGGAGGGCAGATGGTTTGGGCTTAAGTGGTTTACTGTATATATGCTAGATGCTGTTTTCCAGGCATGTTGAATTTTCTCCTGTATACATTTCATTGTCTGACATGTTCACAGTCGGCCATTATCTTTTTCCTCATTCTCTACGCCTATTTCTCGCCGTCTGCCCGCACAGACGGTTGGCAGGTGACACTCAATGAGTTCTCAACGGCAAGTCTCACTTTCTTTTCAGATTGTCTACCCTTGCTCATTCTTGTACCCGAAAGACCATGGTGTTCTCTGCAGTTCTAGCCGCCAATCTTTTCAATGGTCTTAACACGAACGTCTGGACGGGCTGGGTCTTCTTCGCTGTATTCCTTGGAATTGTCCTCATCCTCCTCTACACCGTATGACTTTTTGTCTTTTTTGATTGCGGCCGGGCTCACGGTTCCATGATAGGCCGTCTACGCCTCCATTTCGCCTGGTTGGTTTGTTACCCCAATGTTTGGATACAACCACTTTCTCTGGCCCTCTGCATACTTCTGGTTGTGTTTGCCTCTCACTGTCTGTCTTGCTTTGGCTCCACGGTACATTGCCAAAGCATGGAAGTTTGGCTTTTCCCCAGACGATATCGACATTATGCGGTGCATTGGCAAGACAGAGCCGGAACGCAACATTGCCAAGGATGCTTATATTTCGACATCAAGCTCAACGCGTCCATTTGCTCGCCCTCCATCATCACGACGGACATCACGTACTAGCCTTGCCTCCGAGCGTCCACCTCGGTCATCCTTCGATCCACGAAATGGCAGCAGAACCGACATGTCAACAGGCATGCGGTCAGTACATCGTGGGTTCGACTTCTCGACGGAAGAGGGTGGTGTTGCGATGCAACGGATACAAACAAACTTGTCCGAACGTCGTGAGAGCAATCGTAACCTCGCCGCTACGACCCAACAAAATACAAACCGGAATAGACGACATGGAACCCTTCGTCATGTATTCTCTGTGCGACGAGGCTTCCTACGGAAGAAGCCTTTGACGTCGGATGAACGATAACCCATCCTGCGTCTTGCTTTGATTTTTATCTTTCTCGCTCTGCATTATTACCTTTTTGATCCACCAGTCTATCGTAGATTAGATCAAGCTACACACCATCTACTATCACCGCATTTTCTATCCTTATGTGTACTGTCGTACGTATTTACATCCACCATCAAACTCGCTCATTTAAACGACTTTTAACGGTATTCAGCATTGCTTAGTTGCCTCGATAATGATAATGAAGTCAAGAGACAGAATCTCAGATTCCTAATATCTTAGATAAACAAAGCGTAGCGCAACAGCCAAGTGGTTGCACGACAAATCAGAAATATATATAAGCCATAATGAGTTCGTTATCGTTCCTCTTCTGACTACTAGGAAGGGTTATAACTCGGATGGCCCACAAGCCCGCGGATGACCTGGCGTATACAAAAGACATATATCATCTAGAGATTATGCCAGTTTGGTGATCAATGAACGTGAATGCCTTTTTCCGTTCGCCTGTGGTCTGTGGGCCGGTGAGGTGGCGCTGGACCTTTCTGGCTATGCTTTTGCAAGACATAGTGTACTAGAAGCTCGGAAAGCCTGGCTGGTTCTTGTTCGGAGCACTTCTGATGGCATCGCTTTTTTCACATCGTGATTTAAAAATTTCTTTGCATTGAATTATCGTAGGCGATTGAAATCTTGATATATATGAAAATGAAAGTGGTTACTTCCTGCGTTAGGAAAAATGTAATGACGTAATGTCTGGTGGCAGTTGCGGAGTTTCTGCCGAATCCCGATTCTTCATGCAGCCTACAACTACAGCAGCCTTCCAGCTTTATGGTATAGATATCCTGGCTATGGGCGGGACCTTAAGTTCTGTGTTTAGATTGATGGTTCGTTGCCATTCCATCTTCTGACTCAGAAGGGTTATAACTGGGATGGCCTGCAGCTCGCTGACTCGACTTGATAACACGTTAGCGAAATAACATATCGCTACGCATGCTCACTACTTGCTATTGGACCTCTGATTGTGAAAGACATGGTTCCTACCTGAAGTCATACTTTCTTGGGATCGAATATATTGTTCCTAGGCCATGCACTTCACGATACCAACAATATGCTCACCCGATCAAACTCAGGATCGAGTGAAATGACTACATTCTTGTCAGAGGTGAAATCAACAACTTCGATTAGCATCAGAACGACCCTCATCTCGATCTTGTTGTCAGATCAGCAGAATGAATTTCGATCCGTTTGGCTGTTTGGAAAAGGCAGCTTCCTGTGTGGCGTATCGAGGTGAGTCTGTACCAGCTAATCAAGAGACCGCAGAACCGGAATGGACGCGACAAATTAGAGCTGACGCGTCGATTTTGTAATATAGATCTCTTTTGATCTCAATATGCCTACCCCATTGTCCTCGGCATGACAATTTGAAAGTGGCCGCCTTTCGCAGTAGAACGCCTCACGTGCAGAAACACATCTACTGAGCCAAACAGTTCTACTACATATTTCGAATTCTGGTCTGCTGAATCAGTACTAACCAACCACATCAGCGCTTGACAAGTTCACTCCCTCTCAATCATCTCTCCGTCCATATCCATAATACCGATATGGAGGCCAACGAGAATTCTATCGACGTTCACGGCAACCACATACCTCGTCCTAGTAACAGCTTTATGTTATACAGCAAAGACAAACGGCCCTTATTACAAGGCAACGCGAGGGATAAATCCAAACTTATTGGTAAGCTGTGGCGCGTGGAGCTAGCGGAGATTAGGGCCCATTATGAACAACGCGCCGAGGACGAGAAGAAAAGGCACGCTGAGATGTACCCGGACTACGTATTTCACCCTCAAAAGAAGCTCAAGGGATACACCGAAATCCAGAAGAGAGCAAATCGCAAGGCCAAGGAGACAAAGCAGCTGGGGCCATCGCCGCGCATAAGAAGTATGCTGGGCTACGACATCGGTGTCGCTCAAAGCGCGATTCCACTGACTATATTCCTACATCCAAGTCCCTACGCCGATCTCGCTAGCGCGTCAACTGTATCTTCTCCAGAAAGTTTGGGACCGCTCACTCCTCGCGACACCTCCCCCGTGTTGGTTTCACCGTCCGTGCCAACCCCCCAGTGGATACCTGAAGCACCTCTCAATTATGTCACTGGCTATGAGGTAGTAATCACCCACGACTTGCCCCTGTCTATCGGTCTGATTTCAATGCTTAGGTGCATGGGACGAGCAAGGGTAAAGAAAGGGCCGAGAACATTGCTCCATTTTGCAGTTACCCAAGTGCCATGGCCATCCTACCTTCTCAGCCTGGCCGATCCCCCGCACACAACAATATGCCCGTTAAGTTTATTTCCGAACCTTCCACAGTTGTTCCTTCTGTTCCTTGGTCTGCCACCGCCATTAACCGTTTCACTGTCGAGACCTCAGGCTTCTCTGCCTTTGACGCCACCCACGGAGGTACTAACAATCTATTTACGAAACATTCCGTTCATGTAAGTGCATATTATTGAGACGGAGACTTGTTTCTCACACCGGGACACCTAGATGAACTTTAACAAGCCGATGACGGGCGACACGTCTGTCTTCAGATTTGGTTCCGGTCAAAACACAAACTTCCAACCCGTCCTCTCAGATTCGTTTGCACCTGCTACGTTCGTCGAAAATAATGGCGCATCGAATTTGAACGCTACCGCTATCTCTTCCACACCCAGTCCCACCAAGCTCCTTGATGATTACTATGCCAGTGGTAAGGTCGCCGCTGAAATGGTCAGCAACAGTACCTCTCAGGTGAATATTGTCAATGCCAGCATCCGAGGCTCCCAGGCTCTGCATGTGCGGCCATCTTCTTTACCTCCCTCCGCTTTCATCAAGAAGTCTGCCATTTCAAAGATTGCTTCCGTGTCCAAGGATTCTGCTGTGTCGAGCTCCTCGCCCACCGTCCACTATCCCACTCAGCACCTGCCTGCTCACTATACCGGCCGCGAAGCTTCTGCTGAACGGGTGACCAACAACACTGCTCGTGAAACATTCCCTCAAACGACTGTCAGCGTCAACAGCGTGTCAAATCCTTCTGTTTCGATTGCCAAATGGAGTACATCGAACTTCTTAGACACCCCGAGGCCTGTTGCTGTCGTCCAATCCTCATCACCGGTTAAGTACAACTCTGTTCCTCAAGCTCCATTCAATAGAGTGAACGTAAGTTCTGATCTATGACTCCCTGTTACTTAAGTTTTACGAGTCAATGTCCAGGAGGCTGCCGCCACCCTTGTACATGCCTGGTTATCTCGAGGCGGAATTAACGAGGCGTGTGCTCAAATCGCTCAAATCGAGGACTTTTTGAAAGAAGCCGACGCTCAGAAAGCTCAGAGTGGCATCTCAGCTCCCGCTACATAAACCTTGCGCTTGAATTTCAACAACACCTGTTGTGGTGGTTTTTGGACCAATGTTGGTGATTACTCCGTGGTGAATGTTCCTTACGCTGGTCCTGCCCCCGGACCCAGCTTCCGCAATGGGGGTTCAGGCTTGAATTATGCCAATACCAGCTTTCAAAATTCCAAAGCATCCTCTCTTTGCATCGTTTCCTATCAAAGTTCATCGTCATTCTCGGCATCCTACCATCCCCCAGGGTATATCCCACTGTCATTACTCGCACATATTTCTTTTTCAGTCATATTTAAGGTATAGTATGTACTCATCATCATTATCATCATCATCATCACAATCGGATCTCAGGTATAGTTATATAGTCAAATCACCATCACCTCCACCATCTCCTATTGACCGCCTGTTGTCCATTACTTCTTGCTCCCAATCTTATCAATCCCTCATCGCTACTCTCATCTCTCTTCTTATAATGTCACCATTACCGTAGTAATTTTGTATGGTTTAGTTCAAGTGTCCCCTTCCAGAATGTAGTATATCAATGTGTGGACATAGACTGCTTTTGCGCCTCTCATTATCCATACTGAAAGCTTGAGCTGAGTTAATCATCCGTAAGACCGAGATGAGGGCTCGTGACTCGTACAAAAGACTGCCAGGATGATAGACAGTGGTGAGTCGTACAGGCTCTTTCTGCCTCAACGGATGTAATCAGAAGAGCTCGATAAATTATACAAATAAAAAGTACAGGACTAAAGAATAGTATCCAAAAAAGAGACGATAGATATCCAGCAAGAACCTTAAGGTCTAATCGTTGTGCTACGGAGATTTTCCAAGTTTCTGCTTTTTAAGTGGCGGGGTTATAACTTCGACACGGTTCGGATGTCGGAGATTAGATGAAGCAGATGAAGAAGTTAGGGGTGTTGTAGAGGGACGGCGCTTCCTGAGGCCTGGAAGGGTCCCATGTGGCTCGTCATGCAGGTGGTCGTGGGAGTCGGGACTGTCAAAGTCCATCTCTACGTTTGAATTAGTTGGTGCCTTGGTCTTCCCTTTAGAGCTACGCCGGGTCCCCGCTTTCTTCATCGAAGATTTGGGCGGCGGCTTATCTTTATCGAGCACTCTGCAAATCTCGACATTGGCACCCGCCCCAATCAGAGAGTCAAACCAAAGCTACAAAGCAAGATGATCAACCTTATACCAAGACTGGGACTGATCGAGCACACCTTCTGGTTCTCTGAAGGGCTATCCCCCGGACCTTTCACTTCCACAAACTTACAGATCCCTGTTGCGGTATTCCACACAATTAGGTCAGGCACCCCACTACTACGACCAGCATAGTCCTCGCAAAATAGTCGACAAATGATGGCCAGTGACTCCCCTCCGAGGCACTACGAAATTATATCAGGACATCACTGCTTTATTGCTAAGTGTCTAACCAACCTCGACGATATCAAACAAATCCTCCTTTGGGCAAATGTCCCAGCGAACGCCAATACACCAAGTATTCCTCTCCCTGTAAAGATCATCGTGATGCTTGACGATTTCACGAGCTCGACCTCTCTGTTTGATCTCTTCTAGCCTCATGTCAATGAGACCCTTTCGGGCGCGATAAAAAGAATCGTGTGCTATATCCAGAGGAGCGGTTTGATGCATAGTCTCAAAAGCTCCAGGCACGTCGGTGAAGATGATATCCCAGAAAAGAAGCGCGAAGAGGGTGGTTAAGATCCTCGTTTCGGAATGAAAGCTGAAAAAGAGAAGATCAATTCGATTCAAAGTGGCTCTGGTAGGCAAAGTCATACCCTTTATAGCCTAATTCTTCGTAATACTGAAGAGCTCTACATTCAACGTTGATTTGCTCGCCGTTGCGGCCACGCCACAGAGACTTGCCCTTCCACTTCCAGGATATAGGTTTCTCAACCTGAAAAATGATGAGTCCAAAAGCGTCATGGATGGAAAGGGGCGAATCTCACAGATACTAGTTCTTCGACATCGGCAGATGTCTTGCTGTTGGGTGTGGCGTTGGTGAATTTCGGAGAGAAATATATTCGAATACTATTTTCATTCCTCTTCATTGGACGTCCATGGGCGTCCATTTTGGTTATTCTCTCGGCAAAAAATTGGACTTCTTCTGCCCTCCTTAATTCGCCGCTACAAAAGGAGCGATGTTCTTCCGGTACCTTCAGCTGTTTCTCCAGCTTCATCAGTCTCTGGACAAGGCTAGGGCGATAAACTAAGTGGTAGAGCAGTTGTTAGAACGAATGATCATGGCGCGGTGACAGACCTACTCAAGTGAGTATCTTCGTCATTCAGTGCCTCCTTGATGCCTTCCATCGCCCGACGAAGCACATATAAATCCTTCTTTTTTCCGTCTAGATCTGGATTCCAGCACAGATAGTTGGTGTGCAAAAGTGCCCGCCTCTCGTACCACCTGGCACGCTTGCCTTGACGCCAGAAGTTTTGTTGTAGCAATGCCTCTACAACGGCATTCTCCTCTGCGTGGAGCTTTAACCTCGCAAGGGCTTGCATCGCATGGCTGAAGATACGGGTATAGACAAACCCTAGCAAGATTGTGTGAGACGGGCGAGGTAAAACACCAGTTTCCTACCTGGCTCAAATCGTTCTAGGCCAGGGGCCCTCACCTTGGCACCCTGGCCCTGCCTTTTCGCAACGAGCTCCTTCCACTTCGGGAACACATATTCATCAAAGATTTTCTTTACCCTTCGCGCCGTCTGGACTTTCAAGGGTTCCTCGTACCCCGGAACAACCTCATCTTCCTGGTAATGCTCCTCTTTCTTGGATGTAGTAGGACTTTTGGCAAAACAAGTAGCGCTCAGCGGAGTCCGAAGGGGCGTAGTTAGCGTTCGTCCTAGGCCAAGAGGACCAGGCATGACAAATTTGTTCTGATGTCCAACAGTGGGTGCTAGGGGCTTGGTTGAGGGCTGGCCAGGAGGTTCAAGCTCGGTCTGAACAGCAGCCTCGAGTCTCAGAGCTTTGAAATAATCCATAAACTCCTCGCGCGAGGGCCAAATCATACTATCTCTTGTGAAGGAGTATTCAGGGTAGCTGCGTTTCTTGAATGAAATCAGGAGAGATGGTACAAGTAGAGATTTAGGGTATTCCGTAGATCTTTCGTAGATGACATTGAGCCGCGCAACGATCCAGTAAAGATCGACGTTGACTCGCACACTTTTACCTGCGTTAGAAATAAGCTACATATGAATGGGAACGTATTGAAGAATGCATCTCACCAAGCTTAGCCAAAGCCATTTGTAAGAGACGCTTCTCTTGAGTTTCCGGTTTGGCTCTCAGTGTTCCATTGAAGGTGAGTGAAGTTTGCTCAAGGCCGTCTCTCGACTGCATACTGCTGCCCTTGAAATCAAAACCAAGGGGTTGTTGAGTAGAGGCGTATAGAAGTAAGGAATAGACCATGGCATCCTTCTGGAAGGAGTAAGGATACGAGAAATTGGGGGGCGGCTGGAAGGTTATTTACGTTCATTTTTTCTGGTTTGATTTTTGTCTCCTTGACAAGATCACGGAGTTGATCATTGCTTAGCTTCTTGAGCACCTCCTCTAATCCCATAGAATATTCGTCTTCCAGGAAGAAACTGTAATCTGGCTCGTAAGGTGGCGAATCATGGAATTGTAGCAGAGACGCAAGCGAAGGCTTCATCTCTTGCTCAATGATAGAAGATGGTCCCGGATCGGTGACAATGATATTCAGTTTGGTCTCTTCGTCGGGATCAAGAGTGAGGTCGATGATCTCCACCGCTGGCATCTTGTTGATCTTGGGCTCGGTCTCCTGCTTGATATCTTTTTTGATCTCGGGGTCATATTTGATGGGTGTGCACAACGTGACGATAGCGCAGGTCAGGCCGTCTTCGCCGATTTCTTTTTTGAACTTTTCCATTGATTTGAGGGTGTGCCATGCATTGGTTTTCCTCAAGAGGAGTCGAACAAGGCAGTAACGAGCATCGTCTGTAGTCAAAAGTTACGCCAGCTCAAAATCAAGGGTATTCGGCGTACATGAAAGCCTCGCGAAAGCAGCCAATATGTCGAGTTCCTTGGCTGTCAAAAGATGCGGTTCGCTTTCGATGACAGTGTTTACCATCTCTAGACGAAGTTGAAGTCAATGAGAACTTTTTGTTATCGAGACATACTCTCGAATGCTTCAACGTAGACCGACGGGCGTCTACATTTCCTGGACACGCCGGTGTTTTCTTCAGCTCGCCGTTCCGAGTCCAATTGTTCAATATCGAAGTCCTCGTCTAGGCGTCCATCTCTGTGTAGAAGCTCATAGGCTTGGGGAGATGGTAGTGTTACTGACATTTATAGAGATAAGGGTACAGATAGCTAGAACATTGGTTATCGTTTACAGATGACTTGGAAATAAGGTAGGGCCAAACTCCTTCAACGTCACGTGGAGTGACATTTTTGTGACAATACCATCAAATATGGCGATTTTGACAAAATCGTTTGCAGTTGACTTGGAAATAAGGTGGGGCGACATTTATTTCCGGCACGCGTTACATAAGCCAAATTCATCCCGACAACTTCTGCTTTCTCCTTCGCCACAAGAGTCTTCTAAGGCTAACCAGATACTATCGTAAATCCTTTTGTCTTGTAGGTCAAGTACCATGCCTCAGTCTTGGCACCCCCAATGATCTGATGCTATCATCATCCACGACTTTCCCTCGGTTGTCTGGATCCTGGCTGGATCCCATAGGTCGAAAGCAACATGTTTGTATGGCTGTTGTTCAACCTCTACCTCAGCATCAAAAGGATGTCATGCATTTTTTCCCATAATGCATTCCTCACACTTCCTGAGTGTTGTTGTTTTGGTCACTGCTAGGCTGTCCATCACCCCGCTCTTGATCATGTCATGGAGAGTGCCCTTGCTGATGTGTCCCAACTGCTGGTGCCACATCTCAAAATTGGTAGGGTGGTGTAGGGATCATGTGGCCATGGCTACTGGCTTGGAATTGCTGATAAACTTTGGTGTCTGATGTGAGGGTGGTTTATCTCATACATGGTGTCTGATGTGGGGGTGGTGTGCATGAACAGTATGCCAGATTTGTTGTAGAAAGTGGTGCCAATGCCTTTGAAGTGCATCTTGCGGACCTTCTTTCCCAGTGACCTGATAGACATGAGGTTGTGGCTGAGATTAGGTGCATGAACAGCATTTTTAAATGTGAGCTCAATCTCCTTTCTATCATATATGACCTGTTTTCTGACCCTCCCCATGCCCACCATGTAGAATGATTCTCCCCTTTGTTTGCCATATGCCCTGACATCTTGTTTTGGCTTGATTTCCAAGAGCTTTCGAAGTCCTCACTGTTGACAAAGAAATGGTGGCTTGTGGCAGAGTTTGCATAAGTGATGATTCTGTCCTCAGGGTTAGCTGAGCTAACCACTGCAAGAGCCAGGCATTGCAGGTTCACCTCATTGTTAGCTGACATGACTGTAGAGTCCACAATGTGTGGCATTGTCCTGTTTGGGTTGTCTGTGGAGAGGATTAAGTCTTTCCCTCCCTTTTTTTGCCACTAGTGGGGGTACTGGCTGTCAGGAAACTGCCAATACTGGACCCCATAGTTTGTTTCCTTTGTTCCAAGCCCATCTTTCATTGTCATCCTCCCATCTTCTGGTGACAAATAGTTTCAACCCATGGCTACCTTTTGGTTATATTTTCATGTGGTCACATGCCATGAGTCCAGAGATCGAGGCCATTTACAATGGATTTCCATTTTTGGTACAATCTCCAGAGTTATGGCAATTTCCGGAGTTTGCACCTTGGGGTTAGGGTTAGAAGTTTTCCTGAAGTGTCACACCTGGCCAGGGAGCTCCTTAGACTTGTTC